>VUQG01041093.1:0-14853 GCA_015106755.1 Etia nguti | reverse complement strand
CAGGGGGCTGAATAATTACGCACACCCCACTTTGCAGTTATTTATTTGTAAAAGTGTTTGGAATCATGTATGATTTCCGATCCACTTCTCGCGTGTACACCACTTTGTATTGGTCTTTCACGTGGAATTTCAATAAAATTGATTCATGTTTGTGGCTGTAATGTGACAAAATTTGGAAAAGTTCAAGGGGGCCGAATACTTTTGCAAGCCACTGTATCTATCTAATAGACTCCAATTTTTTCATGTAAATGGAGAGTCCTCTTCACACACTGAGGTTAATTATGGAGTTCCACAGGGTTCAGTGCTAGGACCAATTCTGTTTACATTATACATGCTTCCCTTAGGCAGTATCATCAGAAGGCATAGCATACATTTTCACTGCTATGCAGATGACACTCAACTCTGTTTGTCACAATGCACATATTAAACAAATATGTAGGACTGCTTTCTTACATTTGCGTAATATCTCTAAAATTAGAAATATCCTGTCTCAGAGTGACGCTGAAAAACTAGTTCATGCATTTATTACTTCTAGGCTGGACTACTGTAATTCATTATTATCAGCATGTTCTAAAAATGTCCTAAAAAACCCTTCAGGTGATTCAGAATGCTGCAGCAAGAGTTGCTGTATCCCCTTGTCAAGTCTGCATCTCTGTGTTATGTTTCCTGTTTTACTTTGAAAGTCCGTGTCTCATGTTAATGTATCTGGTTTTGCTTCCCTTGTCTCGTTAGCCCTGATTTGCCCCAGCTGTTTTTCCCTCCTGTTTCCCATTCCCTGATTGCTCCCTCTGTGTATTTAAGCCCTGTGTTTTCCTCTGTCCGTGTCGTGATCTACCGCCTACCATGCTGTGTGTTCTGTCTGTCTGCCTGCCAGCCAGCCAGTTCAGTTTATTTGGTATTTTCAGTTTAGTTATTTTATGTTCAGCAATAAAGCTGTTTTGACTGCACTATTTCGCCTGTGTGAGTCTGCACTTTGGGTCCTCCTTACCACCACTCCTGCCTGCACAGAGCCCACACATGACACCGTGTTAAATCCAGAATCAAAAATCCTTCTCGTCGCATACGAGGTCTTAAATAATCAGGCCCCATCTTATCTTAAAGACTTCATTGTGCCATATCACTCTAATAGAGCACTTTGCTCTCACACTGCAGGCTTACTTGTTGTTCCTAGAGTATTTAAAAGTAGAATGGGAGGGAGAGCCTTCAGTTTTCAGGCCAGTTTCAAGAAACTCAATCAGCAGTGAACGAGAAATCAGGTCACTGATCCATTCCGCTAGCATCTACAGCAAGGACACTGGAATGTCATTTGGACTGTAGACGTGTTTTGTTATTTTCATCCACCACTGTGTTGTGATACATCATGCCGAGGAGTACAACAGCCATTCCTTTCTTGCTTACATAACCGACCATGGCAAGGCTGCCACTGAGTGCAAACTCTGTGCTGTAAACCTCCCGGGATTTGGAAGTCTTCATCTGTCTTTTGCCTACTGTAGAGTCCCCACAATAGTGTTTCAAGGCGACACGGCACACTGGAGAAAAACATATCTGTGGTGATGTTCCATTTTTTCTTTCTGAATCTACCGCACAACTGCTGGACAGTGGCTTCCCCAAGATTGTTCTGAACATCTTTCCTCGTTTGTCTCCCTGTGTAAACCATTCCAAATATTACATAGGGGATGCATGCATCGCCAAACCCAGGAGATATTCAGGCCATGCTTGACAGGCTAATCAGAAAATAATTCGATATATAATTAGATATTAGAAGAAAACAACTTCACTGGGTCATTTTTGACCTACTTATGCATCTAAGGGTTAAACCCATCTCTAAGGCTGCACGGATCAAGCTACTGGTAGATAGAGCAGTCACTCGAGACTGTAAGACCAGACAGACAAACAGTGCACCACCTGGATAAGCGTAGTCAGATGGTAACGAAGAAAGCAAAGGTAGTCAGAACTGGGGGGAATGCATTACCAGAAGGCAACATTACAAACATCAAAGATAGCTACAGGTACCTTGGAATCCCACGGCAAATAAGCCGCAACCACCAAATACCTACAGAGAGTGAGACAAGTCCTGAGGAGTCAGCTGAATAAGAAGAACAAGATCTGGAGAATTAACATGAACCCTGCTGGTCGTCAGATACCATGCTGTCATAATAAGCTGTCTAAAGAAGGACACAGTAGTTACTGACATCAAAACAAGAAACTGCTCTACCATGCATGTAGGGTTTCACCTCCAAGTTGAGCATCCTGAGATTGTACACTAAACAGAAGGAAGGAGGCCAATGACTAGTGACTGGATAGTGTCAGAACCACTATCCAAGATGAAATAACAAAGATCCATGAGTACATCAGGAAGATGGGATCTGTTGGAGCCCCTCGCCCAGTTTGGGGGTCACTGCCCCGAGTACTCCAATTGCCATGGGGACCACTGCTGACTACACCCTCCACAACTTCTCTAGCTTCTGTCTTAGCCCTTGGTATTTCTTCAGCTTCTCATGTTCCTTTTCCTGATGTCATTCGGTATAGCTACATCTATCACTACGGTTGTAGTCATATATATTACACACACACACACACACATACACACTTTCTAACTTGGTCTGTGAACTGGAAGAGATGACCAGGAACCTCCATCAAGGAGTCACATAAACTATCAGGAACAAAACTTCTTCCAGCACTTATATTTTGGGGGTCAGGTTTTGTTGAACATACTGTGGCTTCTGTGGCTTCTGTGGCAAGAATTTTCCAGCCTGAGTAAAGGGGTTCAAAGTGAAATGGCTGAAGAATGGAGAAAAAAGAGGGATGACAACGTTGACTTTGGACCCTATACTGAAAATAATCAGTCCTTGGTCTGATCAATGCATTTACATTAATAAACTTTAAAAACACATAGTTTTTATGTCACTAAAATTATATTTTTATAATATTGAACCACTGAACCAACATGTGCATGACCTATATTTATATGTATTCCTGATTGTAATTAACAAGCTGCACCTGTCCTGTTAGTAAATTGCCTGCAGCTGGATATCATCTCTTAGTTTGCTACCTTGCTCCAAATTGCGTGGCTCTTGGCAGGTTGGCTATGTCATATTTGAAAATGTGGTTTTTTTTAGAGATTTCATTCTCACTGCATCATATTAAGGTTGAAAATGAAATCATCAAGATGTCATCTAGCAGGTGGGTATTAGGATATCATTTTTAGGTGATCTTGATGATTTCTACAAGCTCCCAGGGTCCATATGGATGCAGATGAGAATGCTGAGCTGCAGAACTCTAAAGTCTACTGAAGTCAACTTAAGTCTGAAATGCATCGCTTTCAACAACTGTTCTAAAACCATTTGACTAGGCATTACCAACATACAAGTTTCTGCTGGTTTAAAGAAATGTATAATTGCCTGAATAAACAGAGACATTTTTGGCAAATGAAGGTGACAAAAGAACAAAAGAAAGTATAGAATCAAATAATGGAGTGAAGATGACAAGGGAAACAAAGCAGCACGTTGCGAGCTGGGAAGAAGACTCTCCCTGTCAGAATTGTGCGTATATGCATGCATGTGTGTGTGTGTGTGCATGTGCATTTTCTGTATCTGCTCAGAGGATCCTGGTGAGGAAAGGCAGCTTTACTGAGCTCAACACCTATCTCAACCTGTCAGCAGACAGGCCTCAGCCAATTACTCACAGAGAAATGGATGTCATTCAAATGTCAGAGTCATTCCAGTGGAACGTGTTGCCTGAGCCACATGTCAGAGTGTTAATTAAATGCATCTCACAGGCTGCGTGGATCAAACCTAAGTTAAAAACAAGAAAAACAAAACACAAAAACCTGCTGAAATGTGCAGGTGTGCCTTGTAACTTATAAGAATTGCTTATAGCCTATTTTGTATACAGCTTGGTCAGTGTCTGCCTGAACATGATGCAGGTCCAGACAAAGGACAAGGTTGGAAGAGTGCGGTGCCCTGTACCCTGGACATGTCCCATCAAAAAACACTGCCCAAGGTTAGACAATTGTAAATGGTTAATGAACTGTTTCTTATCTTCTGGTGCTTTCTCAAAGCACTTTATACAACATACAAGACACAAGAACTTTTTTCTACGTCTGAGTAATTTCTATCTAACATTCACACATCAGGAGCAACTTGGGCTTAGTATCTTCCCCAAGGACACCTTGGCATCCAGGGATCAAACCACCAACCTTTAATTTAGTAGATGATTTGCTCTACCTGGATAATATGCCAATGTGATGAATTAGAGTAAAATCAAATCTGTAACAACCAATACAAATAAATAGTTTCAATTCAACAAAAGGGGGAAAAAAAATAGATGAAAAACCTGAACAGCCCCAGATTTTTTTTTTCTCTTCTAACAAAGCCAGAGCTTTTTATTTCTGCTTTTAAATTTGAATTACTTGTGTTTCACTTTAAGTCACTGCCACATACACACAGTGATACCATGTATAGTACAGTTAGGTCCATTTATATTTGGACACTGACACAAGTTTTGTTTTTTCTACCTGATTACTGAAGCAAAGTCCAGTTATAGTTATATAATGGTGTGGCGGAGGTGTGGTCTGTGGCTCCTGTGCAGCGGGCTTGGGGTGTGATGTCAGGGACGCTGGGAGGGCAGCAGGAAACACTTTGGTAATTGCGCTCTCCCTAATTCAGTGACACCGAACCTGAAGGAGAGAGGAGTGCAGGTGGCAACGGATAGAAAGCTGCCGCTTCGCATAAGTCACTCGTGTGTGAAGTGACAAAAAGAGTTTTTCACAGGGCACTTCCCAGGTCCTTACTGTCCACAAATAGACATGGACCTAATGTGTAGACTCTCAGCTTTCATTTGAGGGTATCCAAGGGTGTAGGAGTTTCAGCTCCATAACATGTGCCAACCTCTTTTTAAAGGGACCAAAGGTAATTGGACAATTGCCTCAAAGGCTATTTCATGGGCAGAGGTTGGAAATTCCTTGGACATGTCATTATCAACTAAGCAGCTAAAGGGCCTGGAGTTAATATGAGGTGTGGTGGTTGCATTTGGGAGCTTTTATTGTGAACAGGCAACATGCGGTCAAAGGAGCTCTCCATGCAGGTGAAACAAGCCATCCTTAAGCTGCAAAGACAGGGAAAAAAAACCCATCCGAGAAACTGTTACAAACTTAGGAGTGGCAAAATCTTTGATACATCCTGAGAAAGAAAGAAAGCACTGGTGAGCTCAGCAATGCAAAAAGACCTGGACGTCCACAGAAGACAACGGTGGTGTATGATCACAGAGTCATTACCATGGTGATGAGAAACTCCTTCACAACAGCCAACCAAGTGAACAATACTCTCCAGGAGGTCGAGGTATTGATATCCAGGTCTGCAATAAAAAGAAGACTGCATGCAGAGGGTTCACTGCAAAGTACAAGCTATTCATAAGCCTCAAGAAGAGAAAGGCTGGATTTAAAAAAAACAACAACAAAAAAAAAAACATTAAAAAAAAAGCCAGTACAGATCTGGAAAAACATTCTTTGGACGGATGAAACCAGACAGATGGTTGGGCTGCGTTTCATAATACAGATGGAGAAATGACCCAAAACATACAACAAAAACAACACAGAAGTTTATTAAAGCAAAGAAGTGGAATATTCTTGAATGGCCAAGTCAGTCACCTGATCTTAACCCAGCATGCATTTCACTTGTTGACTAAACTTTAGACAGAAAGGCCCACAAACAAACATCGACTGAAAGCCGCTGTAGTAAAGGCCTGGCAGAGCATTAAAAAGGAGGAAACCAGAATCTGGTGATGTCCATGAGTTTGTTCAATCTACTGAATTAAAGCTGAAAGTCTGGTCATGAACAGAACCAAATTAGAAAAGCTGCTCTGTCCAAATATTTATGGACCTAACTGTATATGTTATGATTCTCTGTGATCTGAACCTTGTTTTTCGTGACGTAAAGTATAGTCATTACAATTTTTTACTGACATTTCTCTCGCTATAATGAACACCAGAATACTTTTTTTTGCTGTAATAGTTGTAAAATGATATTCATCTTTTTTTCAGGAGTCACCTGGCTTCTCTGCTCTGAGCAAACTGCCCAGAAAAAACCCCACCCCGCCAGCAGTGACGCTGTCGTCGTGGGAACAGCATTTTTCTTTCCATGTCTGTTGTCACCCGGAGCAGGAAGATTTGTTGTCTAACCTCCTGACGTTCAGAGAAACATTCATCTTGACCTGCTCTCATCATCTCAGCTCAGCTCAGCCGCCGGCTCAATCTACCTGAATAACATCTGTCAAACAGTCAATGTGTTACCATGACAACACAAACCAGAGTGGGGGGGGTCTTGATTGTTACAAAGCACATGATAATGAGGCCCTTGTTTAGTCCCCCTTGTGTTAATCAGAAGTTGCAAATTAACAGTCTGTGGCTAGTGTGAGACGATGTTATGAGCAAACAGGGAGCACAAAGCTGATAACTATTGCCTTTCACTTAACACCCTGCCTGGATCCTGCTCTTGCACAATAATGCTCCCTTCATAGGACATAATTCTTGTGCTGTCCTGCAGTCCTGAGCAGTGAAAAGGACTTTCTTGTGTGGCAGGCAGCTGTGGCTACAGAGCTCCCTTCATCAGCTCTCCCTTCACACAGGCAGCAATTCTTTGGGGCAGGAGGAATAAGGGCCTGATTGATGTGGGCTCTTCCTAGAGGCCCACAGCACTCTGCTGACTTGATAAGCCATTGATTAAATGGGCCGGAGGAAGATGAGGCTGGAGAGATACCGCAGGAGAGAGAGCTGCATTCCAAAGAATGGAAATGTCCACTGATGTGAAATCAAACATGGTTTTTATGCTGAATCCATCAGGAAGTCTCAGCGGTGCATCCCAGCTCTCTGTCAAGTGCACTCTCTTTTGTGAGGTGTGTGGATTTGCTTTGTTTCTTTTATCTTGTATTTTGTTACAAAGTATAACTACTTTTTATATTGTAGATACAAACTGAAGACATCAAATATATAAAGGAAGATATATGGAATTATGTGGCAAAGGACAAATTGATAAATGTGTCTTATATTTCAGATTCCTCTAAGTAGCCACCCTTTGCTTTGTTGACAGCGCTGCAAACCCTTGGCCTTCTCTCAATGAGCTTCATGATGTAGTCACCTGAAATGGTTTCATTTCAAAGGTGTGCCTGTCAGGGTTCATTTGTGGAATTTCTTGCCTTCTTAATGGGGTTGGGACCATCAGTTCAATTCCAATCAGCACCAAATCACAACAACAGTCGCCTTGAGGTGCTTCATGTTGTAAGGTTGACCCTACAGTAACACCTACAGAGAAAAACCCAAAAATCATATGACCCCCTATGAGCAAGTTGTGTTGTGTTGTGCAGAAGTCAGGTTGGTCCACAGCTGACGGCCCTATTTGACAACTGTTAGCTGATTGGTTCTTGCCATAATATGAATTCTAAGTAAAGAGAAACAACAGTTCATCATTACTTTAAGAACTGAAGGTCAGTCTGTCCAAACAATTGCTAAAACTTTGAATGTGTCCCCAAGTGCAGTCGCAAAAACCATCAAGCTGAAACTGGCTCACATGAGGACTGCCCCAGGAAAGGAAGACCAAGAGTCACCTCTGCTGCTGAGGATAAATTCATCCGAGTCACCAGCCTCAGAAATCACAAGTTAACAGCACCTCAGATTAGGAAAAGCAACAGGCAGAAGAGATTTGTTTGGACCAAGAAACACAAGGAATGGACATTAGCCAGTGGACATCTGTACTTTGGTCTGATGAGTCCAAATTTGAGATCTTTGGTTCCACCTGTCGTAGAAAAGGTGAACAGATGGTCTCTACATGCATGGTTCCCACTTTGAAGCATGGAGGAGGAGGTGTGATGGTGTGGGAGAGCTTTACTGGTGATTCTTGGGGATTTATTCAAAATTGAAGGCACACTGAACCAGCATCCCACTGTGCCTTTACAATGTCCAAATTTAGACATTCTTTTTACAATGCTTCTATATGTAGAGGCTCTGTAGTGTGATGTTTCCAGAGGGTGGAGGGCTTGTTTTCTGTTCAGAAACAGTTTTGTGTGAAGGCATGCAAAGTGATTGGCGAACATCTCCAAGATGGCGTGGGCTCTTGAGTTAAAACAAAAGTGAGCAGCTGCTCGGTGGATTTGGAGCAGAAATATCCCCAGCTTCTCACAGGCAGTTTGCAAAATGTGCGCAAATTTTGTGCAGTTCATACATACACACTTGTACAAACTTGCCATACTTCCCGTCACTACTTCTGTCGCAACAGGCTACCAATCACAACCACATTCACTTCCTCTTACATAGCTCTTCACAATAAAACAGGATACCAACCTCACTAAAATAAAAACAAACCATAAATAATGAAAATGCGCTTTTAAACTTTTTAAGCACAATGTACTCCTTTTAAAAGGAATTCTAAAATCTTTCTAAATACATTAACCGTTATTATTTTACGTTTTAACATGGATTTCAATACTTCAACGCATTTGAATAAATTACAGTTTTACCCTGGTTACAAACAAATTAGATGATTAATTAAAATGAAAAAAAAAATGATAAAGAAAAACTGGAAAATCTAAATAAAAACAAAATTTAAAAAAAAACACATGTACTGAATAAATCAGTAGGCTAACACATAATGCATTGTGTGTGTTTATAAATAATCCATACTCATATGTATCATGTTGATACCAACAATGTTCATATTTGTAAATACAAAATATTACATTTATGAATCATATAAATTTCCTGCACCTGTCATAGATGTCCACATGATGTCCAAATAAATTACCTAGTCCAAATTTTAAATGTTGAATGTCATATTAATGTCCAAGATGGGTCATGGTTGGACGTCAAAATTGTGGACCAAGTTCCAACGTCGTACAGATGTCCAGAATTGGTCATGGACCGACCGACCCAATATAGACATGATCTGCACGTCTATCCGTCTATCTAACCATCCAATGTATTATTGTAGGGTCTACCTTACAATATAAAGCGCCTTGAGGCAACTGTTGTTGTGATTTGGCGCTGTAGAAATAAAATGGAGTTGAATTGAATTCAGTGTTTAGTGGAATGGCTACCACAGCATCCTGCAGCGACATGCCATCCCATCCGGTTCGCATTTAATTGGACCATCATCTGTTTTCAACAGGACAATGAGCCCAAACACACCTCCAGGCTGTGTTAAGGGCTATTTGACCAAGAAGAGGAGTGATGGAGTGCTGTGCCAGAAGGCCTGGCCTCCACAATTACCAGACCTAAACCCAGTGGAGATGGTTTGGGATGAGATGGACCGCAGAGTGAAAGCAAAACAATCCAGCCAGAACCAGCAGACTCAGATCTGGTACAATAAGCTCTGTCGCTACAGGGGGACCAACTGGATGGGTATGAAGAGATGCCTCAGCATTTTTCTAAAGAGCACAGTGTCTTCAGTGTATCACCGAGATCAAAGGTATGTTGCAGCCTCAACTGTCTATAATTCCTTCACCACTGCTGCCACCTCTGTGCCGCAGCCGCCCCCCTCAGCCACGGGAACATCCGCTACCGACCCCGGAGAAATTCTCAGGTGAGTTGGACAAAACGGGGGGTTTCCTAACTCAGTGTGCACTTGTGTTTCACCAGCAGAGCCGAGCCAACTCTTCAGACACCACAAAGATTTCTTTTATGGTGGATGGGTCACGCACTGAAATGGGCACAGTCAGTTCTTAAGCCACAATTTGTCTGATAATGATTTTCTCACAAAGTTTTGCTGTGTTTTTGATAAGGGCTTGAGGCCAGATGCAGCGGCACATAAAATGCTCAACGCCGTCTTCTCCGCCAAAATCCTGAGGCGAAGGGGTTGGACGAGAATGCTCTCCAGGGGGCATACACCAACAGGACTATCCTTTATTATTGTTATTATTAGGCATTTAAAGAAGCACTGTGGCGAGAATTAATAACTCAGCTCAGGTGTATTGAACCTAAAGTAATGAGCCTGTTTTTGAATCAGAAAAATAAATACTCAAATACAGATGCATGAAAATTCTGCTTAAGTACTTTAATGCCATATTTGTACTTTGTTACCTCACACCTCTGCCAAATGCCTTTGTGCAAAGATACTGGATGTATTTTGTATACATACATCCTTTGGTCAAAAAGACTCCTTCCTCGGAGTAGCAATAAAACAGTGTGTGCTAGAAAGACAGGCTTTAATCCGTTCAGCACCTCTGTGACTACACACAAGATTGTATTGAACTTATGTTCCTGTTTTCTGCTGTTCAGTTAAGTCAGCAGCTTTATATTCTGTTCAGTTGTTTGAATGTTGGTCAACATTCTGAGTAGGAAGGCAGACGATAAAACAGAAAATGGGACTCTGACTTACAGGACACCAGACTGGATGGAAAGCACTCCTCCATTTTTAATGTGCTTGTAAAGCAGCAGGTGAGAAACACACACCACTGATTACCAAGGATCAGTATGTCTGTGTATGAATATGTTCAACTGAGATTAACATCCTACATTAAACTCAGGCTAGGTCCACACGTACACGGGTATTTTTGAAAACTGAGATTTTCCGCTTTCGTTTTTTTTTTTTTTAAATCCCGTCCACACGTGAAGTTTTGAAAAAATATCTCTGTCCACATGTAAACACTGAAAACAAAATGTTGGCAAATCAGAAGTCTAGAAGCCTGGGAGGGAAAGACTAAACAGAGTTAAACAGAGGTTTGTGCCCTCACAAAACCTTAAGTACTTCCGAAAAGTTTTTGTTTTTCTGGACAGGCAGCTAATTTTGTGTTAATTTTCAAGTGCCTTCATCATTTCAAATGTTAGTAACTAAAGACAGTATTTGGATTGGTGTAGACTCACAACTTAGGAATGAACAAAATCCATACAGCATACATAAATTTAATTTTAAAAAAAGTAAATTTATTCAAAACTGAAGTTGGGACTTAGGTTGTGAGTGCGTCTGAGTTGAATGTAGAAGCCACGTCCGAAGTTCACTCTGACGCCTCTGTCTTTGTAAATGGAGGCACAGTAACTGCGTGAGTATATGTAAGTGTGTAAAAACTGCAGATAGTCAGATTAACAGCAACAGTATTTTGTCTCTATCCGCCATTGTAGAAATTCATCTCGTGTAAACAATAATGTGGCGCGCAGCGTGACGTCAAAACGCACACCTTTGACGTTGCGTGACTAAATCTCCATTTTCCTCGTCCACACCTAAACGCAAAAACTGAGTTTTCGAAAATCTCCACCCTGGCAGGAGTTTTAAAGAATCTCAGTTTTCAGTGATCGAAAACGCCGTTTATGTGTGGACAAAAGGCCCAAACGCCCAGAAAAATCTGCATTTTCAAAAATACCCGTGTAGGTGTGGATGTAGCCTCAGTTCTCATGTTTTATCCTAACAAGTCCAAAATTTAAACTTAAAAACAAATTATTTTCACATTGGAGAAAATCATATTTTGTGAAGTGTGTGAATCATTTGTGTCCATATCACTATCAGTGCATCATTTATTATTTATACATGCATTCTTTGTGATGTGTGCTTTTTGTGTACGTTATGTCTTAGTGTACAAAGGTTGCTGTCCCACAGTACAGCTGCACATGCTCTGTACGTGTCCATACAGCGATGACTGGTCTGTGGGAGAAACCATGAGGTCATTAAACATTAATGTTGGCTTTGTAACGACGGGGAAACAAACCACATCTTGATTCTTCCCCCTCATCGCTCTCGCTTTCTTACCGTGTCCATCTACTCTGCCTGTGGTTGTAGGAGTCACACTGACTCCGGGATAAGTAAGTCTCCCAGCCGAACAGAGCTGCTGTCTGCTTCTGGACTCACACGTTAAAGGCAAAAGAGGAATCAGGTTTACCTACTGTGTGCTGAGCTGCCGTCATCTTTTGTGTTGCATCTATATTCTCATTTTCCATGAAAAGACACAAGAATGACCATAATATAATGGATCCATTTGACTGGATGAACAGCATTTTGGAAGGGCTGATCAGATTTTTTACGTGTGAAGTTTTAGTATTTTTTGCATGAAAACACCATGTTTGTATTTAAGAAGCTCGGGAAGGCCGTGTGGTCGTAGGCTGCATGTAGTATCTTATGTGAGATTCTGAAAGCTGATGGCTACATACACAGGCTCTAGTTTATCCAGATGAAGTAACAAATATGATAGCTCCTTATTTTTCATGACACTTGAGCAGTGATGGCAAAGGGGACCTTTTGGGGTATTTGAGCAGTGAAAGAGTTAAATAAAGGAATACTGACCTATCACAGTGGTACTGACCTATCATGCAGTAGCTTAATGTAATGAGGAGAGAGCGCGCAAGCCCCTTAGTGGAGGATGGAGCCACTACCAATCGATCCCAGAAAAGGCTTACGAGCTGATTAGTAACGTACAGATCGCAGTTCTCTGAAAAATAATTAAAAATAATAACTTTTTAACAGTTTTCTTACCATATTTACATTGTTTCTATACTTATGTCAACTAATATGAATTCATATTAACTGTATACCTGTTTATGTTCAGTTGTGAACCTTTTTTGCTGTCAACTCTTGTGAATAACGGCTGCATGGAGTCTTTTGGTGCTGCCTAGGGGGTCATAGTAGTAGTCTTCCAACCTATCACAATTATTCAAATTTAAGGTTAACAGTTTGCAGAATGTAAGAAAAATTTGTTGCTCTGTTGTGTGTGAACTTCACAGGTTCCTTAATAAACATTATTCGGTAACCAGTTGTCAGGTTCTATGTGTTAATGCTCGGTATTCAGAAATATGCAGAACAGATTTTGCTGTATATGAACCTCATATTCTGAATATGATGAAAACCTGGTTACAGATATTCACAGAGAAACACTGAGTTTAATGGTTTGGCCCATAAATTCCCTTTTCTGTTTATTAAATAAACATTGATTTTTACTGGGAACTGATTGCAAATTGAAACATGCTGAGTTAACTCCTGATCTTTACTATTTTACAAAACTCTACTGGGATTTCTGTAATGTAGTCAAAGAGCTTTCTGTATTGGTAATAGAGGACATGTACACACATAGCCCTTTAAAGGAGAAACAGAGTTAGTTTGTATCTGTCAAAACGAATGAAGCAGCAGAAACCAGGTCATTCGCTTGAAGTCAAACCTTATGTCAGACAAAACTAGCAAGAGTCTCCTCACCTCACAGCCACTGAGGCTACAGACTTAACCCGACTCCATCTCTGAAATGTTACAAAGAGAGAGACAGCAAAGGCATAAAGGAGCATTCAGTACACTTGCACTGGAGATTCTGCCAAATCTCATTACACGTGTTCATCAGGATGTCGTTCCCTACTAAATAGCACAGAAAAATCAGATTAGCTTTGTAGCATTGAAGGTCAAACTTCTCCTGGTGCCTGACTACAATTCTGATACTTTTAACATGGTTTGTATGACATTACTGCAGAGTGACACACAAAATAAAGGTTTACCTTGTACTGCTCAGGGAAATATTTTTGTCTATGTTTCATTACTCTTGGGGTGTGATGGCTGCACCAGCACCTAACATGAAGTGAGTGAGTTTGCTCAGTCTGTCTTCAGTCTGTGGGCGCACTAATGAGCACAGAGTGCAGCCACATGTGAATAATTTAACTGTTTCCAGGAGGACGACAGAACTCCTGGCTGTGTTTCTGTGGCCACAAGAAAACATCTTTCACATAAATAAGCTGAATAAAACCTGGATTCTTAAAAAGATGGAGGCTATAATAACCTGACACACAGACGCACCTATGGCCTGTTTGCGATCCGGTTTAAATGAGGCAGAAGCTGAATCTGCTTGGATATTTGATACAAATATTTAGTACTTCATTGGAAAGTAACACAAACAAAAACACTAAAATATATGTTTTTGTCATGTCCACCTTCAGAAGGCTGCCTGAGGAAACCCAAACCAGCACTGAGCTCCTCGCCTTTACTCACCTGGCGACCTCTTTCCTGACATGATGAATTAGTAAAAACAAAGTTTTGCTTCCGGAGCGTAACCCAGAGAATCAAAAGAGGGCCTGTCACTCTAGTACTGCCTGTGCTGCCAATGACAGACCAGGAGGTGGGCCTTTCACTTTCTCACAACATTGCAGGTATGAGAATGGGTGGATGGATGGAGCACTTGTTGAAATGTTACCAGCATCACTGACTTTCAGGTGTGCTTCTCTTTCATCGTCCTCTAATTGCAGAAATCATTTTGATGTTACAGTTTCAGTTTTTGACACATAGCAGGTCTGTAATATCAAGTTTAAATAGGAAACTTGTTATTTTATTGTCATTAAAATTAGACCTCATAGACAGCTGTCCATCGTAAAAGTGCCACACCCACCTGCCGAACCTTCCATGTGTCTATCAGATGAGTAGTTCAGCCAGTGGGCTCATTTACAAGGAACCTGTGAGATACCTTTAGCCTCCCGTAGTATCTAATTTAACCCTCCCCAGGTCTCCCGGGGAATCAAGTAATCCAATCCAAGGCCTTTCCCTGCTGTTTCTGCTTGGACAGGACTGTGAATGTCTTTATGAGGAACTGAAAGGCCTTTTCCTCACAGGGTGATGGCAGATGGTACAGGAAACCTCACTCCCCCACCCCCACCACACTCTCTCTGTAATCCTCCCCTCCCTGTTCATCCTGATCTCCACAGCCATCATTGGTTTTCTCTTTCTTCTCATTTTCTGTCTCATACCCCTTTTTAGCTCATGTTTGTCCATTGTTGTTGTATCTGTCCCTTCCTTGGAACAGACACAACAGCAGAGTGAGCCCCTTCCATAGCAGTACATCCCCAGCAGATCGCACACCATGCCCATTCATCGTAACCAAGATCATACAACAAATATTTGGATTATCAACATG
>VUQG01041089.1:0-10529 GCA_015106755.1 Etia nguti | reverse complement strand
TCTCTGAATCGAGGAGGGGGCCTAAGGGTACATCTTTCGCCATCTTACAATGCTGTGATTGCAGCCATTCCCCAACTATCTGTGAATGGTACTCATGGCCATTGATCAGTGGTCTTTGATCAGTGGTTGTTGATTGATGGTCATGAGAATATGCATATAAAGGATCAAGGAACTGACCTTATAACCTTATAAACAGTCATTATGCAAATGTACTGTTTATAAGATTGGGGAAACCTGCAGCCAGCTGAGACTGAAGAAGTCACTTGGATGAGTGACGAAACGTTTCTCCCACTGAAAACGCTACCTCCAGATGAACAGAATCAACCTTTGGGGACTTGTACAGTACAGATCTTTTCTTGCCGAAAACCCTAATTCAACAAACTCAACTCAACCCAGGCACCTGTCCACCCACCTACATAGCCACCTATCTAATTCTGCTTCCACTTAAAACTCGGAGCTTCACCTCTGGCGAATACCTCTTTAAGTAATGGCTCCATGGTATTGGCTTGTAATTTTTATAGTGGTTTTATCTGAATGGAGAGAGACAGAATATCAACCAAAAATGCTGAAAAAAAAAATACATAAAAAGGTATAAATATCCATATATATTTGCATCTCATTCTGTCAAGTAAGTATTTGATCCCCAAAGAAAACAATACTCAGTACTTGGTGGAGAAACCCTCGTCACCAGGTCACCAGGTTGGCCCACTCCTCTTTACAGGAACTCTCTAAATCTTTTAGGTTTCTTGGTTGCCGCTTAGCAAGAAAGATTTTCTACTGTGGTCTGGAGACTGGTGAGGCCACTCCATGATCATAATGTACTTTTTGGAATAAATCTTAAATAATCCCTGTTAAGCTGAAGAAACACCAGAAAGAAAGTTTCTCAGCTGAACATTATTACGGTACAGCCGTGTGACTTAAACATTACTCCTGATCGAATGGATTACATTTTCTAAATCCAGTAGTAACGGTTTTGTTTTCAATCCCACTTTGCAAACCATTTTACTGGATAAAAACAACAAAGTCTGAGCAGGAAAAGTGAGCTGTATTTAATACATCAAGGTAAGCAATGTTAAAAGTATGGTTTTAAAAAAAAGTGTGCAAATATAGGACACTCTCCCAATGAAATAGATAATTAAATGAGAGAATAATACACTCTCCAATGACAAGTTGAAACTAGATCAAACTGCATTTTGAACGATCTGAAGCTTTAATCAAAATCTCTTCTCACAGCAACAAACAGTATTTTAATTAGTCTGTGCTTCTGCTGCTCAAACTGATTGAAAACCCTCCAGAGATCATTCATTGTGCCACTCAGTTATCAAATGGGCCAGTTATTTGAACAGCCTTTAAGCCCCTACGACCTGCCAAAAAAAGTCAGTGTCAGATAAATTACAAACTACCTTTATAAACGCATTAAAAGCCAGCAGGAAAGATCCAGTCACATTTGACCTTTTGGGCATATCAAAAAGTGGCACAGTCCCACATATACACTCATAACATAAGACCTGCTGACTGCTACCATCCCTCTATCACACACACACACACACTCTCTAACAATAAGACTGAGAGGTCTAAAAGTGAATATGCTGCATGGACTGAGGCTAAAAATACTACAATGGTACGAAAAGCTGTTAACGAATTGTGTGAGAATCACGAGGAGTAAGGAGGTGGGAAGGAGAAGGAGAGGTGAGAGGAGGAAAGGCAACTAAAGCAGAGGACCCATTAGAAAGCAGACGTGGCTCACTATAAATAGAACAGTGCCTGTCTGGCTGTGAAGGGGTGACAATCATATCTTTCGTAGTCAAGCTGGAGCCTTGTGACAGCTTTCCCAGCTCTGACGGTTTGACTGGCGAAACATGCAAAACAGCGAGCCTTAAAAATAATTCCTATCTGTGTTAAGTCGCATTCAGTTTCTAAATAAATTCTTTATATAATGCTTTTAAAGATTTCTGTGAACGCCAACTAAAGTAAATGCTAATGGTTAATTAATACAAAGATGCAGATTCTGTCATTCAACCATAAAAAAATGCAGCGGTCACCATCATTTCCAACGATTTCAGTTTAAGATAATGGCAAGACCAAAGACCAGATGAACACATGCATATGTGGATTGACTATTTAACTTCCACTATCTTGACATCAGCAGAAAAGATGGGCATCTAATTTCCATGTGCCAGCTTGCCAGTAAATAAGTTCGCTGATAAAAAAAACACTACTCTGTAATACCTCTGTGTAGAAGTCTTGAACCAGCAATGAAGAACACTGGCTTGTGTGCATGTTGAGGCTGGGCTGATACTCTGGCTTTACGATGTGTATGGCTTTTAGCAGCATGTCCCTCTCATCTTGCCGGAAAACACATTGGTTGAACAGATCATCCACAGAGAGGCCATCCTCCTCCATCTGGCTTAGACACCTGGAAATGCAGAAACATACAGTCTGTGTGCCACATGTATATTGTCTCTTAAAACAGGGTTTTACTTGTGTAACATCAGTAGAGAGCTAAAGATACTAGTAGGTGGGACAAGCTGTGACAGTATAAAAAATGTAAAAAAGCCAGAATGCAATCATTTGCAATTAATTTAAACCCTATTTTAATTTGAAAATACCACAAAGACAATATGCACTATACAATATGTGTTAAAATTAGAAGATTTTTTTGAAGTGTGAAGAATATATGCATATTTTAAATATGATGAAGCCAAAAAGTCTTCACAGATGCCACAAAAGATTGGAAAGTTTTGTAATGTTTTAACGCCAGGTGGAAAATCTGACATCTATTTAGTAAAAAAGTCTCAAGCCACCTCTGATTTCTTTGTAGTTTGTTAGGACAACGGGAAACAGGTGCAGTGATTTGTTAAAACGTGCAAACATAGACAAAAAAACAAAAGCAAATACAGCATATAAACCAAAACAGAGTTTTTACAATTCTACTGAGCTTGAATGTTCTTCAGTATGATCAATTTTACCTTTTCTTCCCAATTTCCCTCTTTAAAAATGGCTTCTTCGCAGCCACCCTTTTAGCCATTTCTGATGAGGCTTCGGCAAACAGTAAATGGATCGACTCTGGTCCTGTGTCAGGTCTGACATGCTGACATGCAAATTTTTGGTCAATAGCTCTTAACTCACCTCGTTGGTACAAAAATGCTATTTTATATCAGCCAAACTGTGCTGTCTTTGGCATTTTTCATAGATTCAACTAACAAAAAGGGAACATAATGTTTTTGTGACAGGCTGATACAACAAATTGCAAAAAGGAACTAGGAAATTTAATTAAAATAAATTAGCAGAACGTCTGGCTCTGTGGAACCAAAACATCAAGAAATGAGCTCAAGACTTTTGCACAGTACAGTATAGGCTTCTTCCTTGCCACAAGGAGTCAGTCACAGCGGGTAGCTCTGCATGTTAGCTTTTACATCGGAGGCCCTTCCTGATGCAACACCAATGGGGATTTGTGTCTCTGGCTGGAATCACACCAAGGACCTTTCACTTGCCAAATAAATGTGCTGGAAGCAAAGCATAGTACTGTATATTTAAAAAATGTTCCTCAAACTCGTAGCAGAAGGTATTAGTGCCTCTTCATTCCATCAGATTAGCCAGGGAGCACTCACAAAGCTAGCTGGAATGCCAACTAAGAGGACACAAGAGGTAGATTTTCATTTTCAAAGAAGATTATGGTTATTATGATGGATCAGACCACGGAGTATGATCACAAGTCGAGTTTATAGCATCTGACCTGCCTGCTGATGTGGGAAGATGATAGCTTAATTATATAACTTCCTGGCTCTCTGATTAATTAAAAAAAAAAAACTCCCTCTGGGATCATTGTATATGTTTCTTCTGCCCTGATCAAGAGTTGCAGAATATCAATTGAAGTATTTGCATTGACAGTCCTTCTGTCAGTCTCAAAAGTATGAGTTTAATCAAGAGGCAGATGGCCCCTGATGACACCAGTGAAATGTTTATTTAAACAGAATCTCCTAGAGAGAGCGCAGACTCCATGACTGGACTGCAGAACGCAGACAATTCCAATGTTGTTGGAATATAAATGAGAAGTGTAATGTAATGAGTAGCCCATAACTCAGTTTGATATACGATGCCTAAAAAGGTCTGTGAATTAATATTTTCCGTCTGCTGGAGCTTTATTCCTTTATGACTACTGGGACTCAGGGGTTAAAGAGGTCTGAGTAAATTATTATGGATAAACAGTTCTATTAGATGTAATATTTAATTCAGAATTTGCATATGCAAACTATGAAATACATATAATAAAGTATTTTTTTGAAAGCCTTGGTTTCAGGAGAAACACAGCTACTATAAACCCTACAAATAAAAAACAAAGTATGAAGGTATCAGATGTCACATAATGGTCCTGTGCATGTAGCATCTTTGAGATACTATATGCTGGGAAAAAAGTGATAATATTATTAAAAAATAATGTACATATAAAATGTAGGTAGCATGTTTGGCACCAGTGCTCCCTTGAGGTTAACAACAGAACTACATGACTAAGCTAAGAGAGGAGTGAGGCAAACCCATTTGTCACTGACAACAAGGATAACAGAGCTCTGCTTCGCCCGGCACACCTTTTACTCAAGACAATTATAAATAACAGCACGTTAATTAGCAACTGGAGTAAACCCTGCCTCAGCAGTTTCCACCTATTGAGGCTCATCAGAGGTGTGCGGGGTTCTGAATGTCACTGATTAACAAACAAAAGAGGGACTGTAATGCTACTGAAAAGTTTTGAAATATTTTAAAGGAGGCCAAAGAGGTAAAAAAAAAAAAAAAAAATGAGCATTTTCACTCATGCCTCAGAGTCTCTTGTGATGCAAGATGCAATTTTGTCCTGGGTAAATGAGAGAGCCCTGAACAAAGACAGGATTAGTCTGGGTGCTGGCAATGTGGTCCAAAGGAACAAAGAGGGCAGAGAGGTTGAAAGATAGAGCACAATCATCCCTGTGACCGCTCTGCTGCACCTTAGGGAATATAGCACTCTGGAGGATACAGCACTTATAAAGGGAAAATATAAAGGGATGAGAGTGTGTGTTTCAGAATGTTGCTGTGCATGTGAGGAAAAGAGAAGAAGCACACTGTTACACTGAGGGCAAGGATGCTGCAGGAGAGACTTTGGGGATTTCAGTATTAGAAGCAGTTGGACTATTAAAAAAGAAGAAAAAAGAAAAAAAGGGGGGTGCATAGGGAAAACAGGGATTTAAAGACAACAACAAAAAGTAGTGAAAGATAATGAATAAGGTAAGGGAAAGAAGAAGCTGCTTAGCCAGAGACAGAGCCGGAGGGCAGCACTGCTGAACAACAATGTCATATGAGCATCAGCTTACAGTGATCGATGGACCAACCAGATACCCACCGCCAACCCTAATGCCCTGCCACCTGTGCCGCCATTGGAGCACACTGGATAAGGTGATGTCCTCAGAGTCAAAGACTGAAGTGTCCGTGTTGTTCTGTATGCGTTTTCAACAAAAGCACGTGGCATGACTAAGCAGATGAAATCTGGAAAAGTACTAATTAGAGCCAGAAGTGACATGAGGGTTGCCGGTCTTGTGTGTTGCTCAGTAACATTCAGTATTCATTATTTACTGTTAGTTATGTTTATTTTGGTTGTTGCTGTGGTTTCCCTGCTGTGTTGTTCTCTTTTTGCTTGTTTTTTTTCCCCAGCAGGTGATCAAGCAGATTTTTAGTTTCTTTTCTGGTAAACGGTAAATGGCCTGTATTTGTATAGTGCTTTACTTAGTCCCTAAGGACCCCAAAGCGCTTTCTCTCTGTCTCTCTTCCCCTCTGTTTTTCCTTTCCCTCTCCTTTTCTTGAGCTTTTTCCCAACTTCTCTTGTCTTTCCTATCCCCCGGTCCTGTCTGTTCCGATTGTAATAACTTAAAAGTAAAACAACAAATAAATAATAAAGATCAATCAAGTGGACCAGTATGACAAAGGCGTAATGATCCACTTGGGAAAATAAATCTTCTGGGCATTTTTCTTGGCCTTTAGACAATAATTCTGATTGCAACAGTGCTGAACGGGACAGGCAAAAAAAAAAAAAAGAACAGAAACAGATGTTATGACCTCCGAAAATTCTTAAAAGCCTTAAGAGGAAGTTTGAGCTGGACATTTTAGAAGTCAATCTTTTCTGTATAAAGAATGATACCTGTATTCATTTATCATCCATGTTTCTCAGCTGCTGTCAGAATAATTTCTGGAGTCAGACAGCATTCTCATCAAGGATGCAGCTTATGTAGCTGTGTTCAAACAGGGGCTGCATATTATAAAAGGGATAAAATGAAAGAAACAACCACTGTGCTCTGTAGTTTTTCATCTGCTATAAGACTTATGTTAGGTTTATCAGAAAGAAAAAAAAGAAAATCAAATATGAGCCCCGCCTCTGCCTTGGCAGCAGGCCAGCTGATTGCATTTTCTCCTATTTGCTATCAAACAGGCACCAGTGCTGTGACAAAATACAGTATTCTCCCGAAACTGTGAGCTTTGCTAAGAAAGTGTATATTTACTGAGTGTCATGCAATTAAGAAACTAAATTAATATAACCGTTTCCAGAAAAGTCGCAAATAGAGTTTTAGAAGCCATATGTTTACTTGAACAAAACAAAGACATGCTGGAAGGTTGAAACTTGCTTATTTAAACATATATAGACGTTTTGAATGGGATGCCAGCAGCATCTTTCAGAATAGTTGGGATAGGAGTGACAAAGGAAAAATTAAATGGGGGATTACCACTTAAAAATTCAACATCTTGTGAAAACAAATTGTGCATTTTATAATCTACAGTATAAAATATTCTGAAAAGATTTAAAGCAGCTAAAACTGGCACAGTTTAAAAGATAAAATCTAAAAAAAATTGAATGGGCTCAGAAACACTTTTAAGTGAAAACAGTTTTTAGCGGCATCTACAAACGTAGTTAAAACAGCTGACTTTTGATCCAAACGTTTTTAAGATGGACCAAGATGAAGTGGAATATCTTCCTACAGTGTGATGAATCCAAATTATAAACTGTTATTGGAAATCATGGATTCCACTTTCTCTGTGCTAAAAAGAGCAACACTCAGGTTCGTTATTAGCGTACACTTCAAAAGCCACCTTTGATAATGTATAGAGGTGTGCAGTAGCGCAAAAGACAGATCTGTGAAGGAGCGACATATGCTGACATCAAGAGGACATTTTAAAGAAAGGCTGGTTGTTTCAGCAGGCCAATGTCAATTTATTCCACCCTGGCTCCGCAGTAGAGTCCGGATGCTAAGCTGACTTCCCTGAAGTCCTGATGTGTCCTCCAATACTAACATTTAGCTGCATAAAATTTTAAAAAGGCCTTTTTGAAAACAATACATTATTTAGGGTTAGGGGTTTTAAATTATATGGAAATAATTGCATATTGGTTTTATTTATATTTTAAATAGCATCCAAACCCAGCTTTTAGCGATCTGCCAGGATGACCCAGTTATTGCTGAGATGGAACTGAGCTACACACCGTCAAGATTGTCCTTGATTAATACATTTGAAAAGTCCAAGAAGAAATTAACTACACTACAATTATTATCTGTATGGTTCAGCTACCTTGTAGAAATTTAATTAGTCCTCACCCAGTCTCATTAAGACTGTGTCAGAATGCCGCCACAACCAAAACAAATTCAAGTGACCTTGTGAGAGCAGCACTAATTAATAGAGAGATTTTTACAGCTGACAAAAAGTTAAGGAAATAATAATGCCATGCTGGATTGTCATGGAAACCACAACAGTTATTAGTGCAAGTAGAAGGAATACTGGTAGGTGTCAGCTAAATACACCATTTTATCAAAATAAAGCATTCCTTTGTTCTCCAGTGACACAAAAGATGAACAAACTGTAAAACAGACTTATAAAATAATAACAGACCACTTAGTGAATATAGGACATGCAGCTAGAAATCAATTTTCTTCAGCCCTGCAGGCTAAAGGATAATGATTGCTTGAACACTAAACAAAAAACATTCAATTGGTGCTCTTAAAATGAGCAAGTATGTTCCTATCACATCAGCAGAAACCTTAAGATAAATACACTTTGCCAGAAATATCACCCAAAAGTGAAAAGCCTGAGCTGATTATGACCCCTACTGGTAAATCTTTATGTTACTACGAGACCTCTATCCCACAGCAGCACAGTGTTAGCTCTCTTCTGAAATGTCACATATGCTGAAATACATGTGCAATGTGAAACACGTTGGTATAAACACACCTCTTTATGATCCCTTTGCGTGTGTATCTTTGCAACATACCTTGAAACAACCTTTGGGGAGCAGTTTGGGTTGCGACCCATACACTCCAAAGCAGCAAAGTAGGAACCAAGATTTGGCTTCAGACCCGCCTCTTCTAAAAGAATAAACATGCGGCCAATCTGATTTAATGTGCCCTACAAATGAAAGAGATATAAGGGAGAGCAGTGAGCCTACCATCCAATTAGGCTGACTCCATGATACCAAGGAAACAAGTGATAGTTAAAGTTCACAACGTTAGTGACCAAAGATGAGGCTCAGTTTAGTTTCTTCGGGTCATTATTAAAGGGCAGAGAGAATAAGAGGATGTTCAACTGCATGTTTGCCCACAGATATTTGAAAAGGGCCCTAAACATTTAAGTACCAGGATCTTCGTCGCAGAACATATTTTGACTTTAAAAAGCGCAAACAATAAAAGTCACGTCTGAATTTCCTTTAGCTGCTTTACTCATCTCCTGAATTTTATTTCTGAACTCACCTTTTTGGCCCACACCCTCATCATGATGTTGTAAACGCCTGTGTTGAGATGTTTTCGTCGACTCATAACTCTGTGCTGACTGAGCAGGAAATGATGCGCCCGCTCGATGTCCCCGGCAAATATACAGGCCTCCAAGTATGAGCAGATGCTAAGATTGATGTCCTGACACGCATTTCCCACACTGCCCTCCTGCATGCGCTCTGGCTTACTTGACAATGTCCAATGGCTTACTTGTTGATTGAGTCTCTTCTCCAGCTCCTCCACCTCAGCCAGCTCCTCGGCTGTGCCCTGAGGGTCAGTACCAGTCCGTTCAGTTCCCTCCTTTTCAAGAGCGTGCGATTTAGAGTCTTTTCGTTTCTTTTTAGACGCTTTTTGTGGCACGGTGGCTGCTCCTGCCATGGAAGAGGCAGCAGCTCCTGTAGCTGTCGAAGAAACTGCAGCACGTATTTCATCTGACAGTTTTGAATGACCTCTGCTCTTTTTAACTCCAATGGATATTGTTTTATGAGTTGTACCGGTGGACATCAAGCTGCTTTTGGTACCTTTAGATGATGTTGTTGGTAGTTTCTCTTTGACACATATCTGCATTTTTTGCTGGAGGTGCTGCTGTTTTTTAAGTTTGTTCTTCTTCTCTTGAGTTAGTTTTTCTATCCAGCGGCGGGGCTGAGATTTCAAGAAGCCTTTATCGCCAGTCTGTCCAGATTTAGGAATGTCAGTTTTCTCTTGGGGTGCGCTTCTGGGGCCCTTACCAGATGAAGTACCTCTTCCATGAGAAGGAGCTTTCATAAACTGCACCTTTGCATGTTGGACATCTAGAACGACGTCAGATTGTAGTTGCTGGATTCTGGCCTCAAGCACTGAGAGGGAACATTACAAAAATGTTGCTAAAGGAGTAATACAGAAAGCACCACAATCTACATTAGCCTGTAAAATACTATAATGAAATATTACAAACAGCACAAAGATCTGTACTGCCATCTGCAGTGACATACCGTCTAACAGCTGAAACTGTTCCAGTGCGCGTTTCTTTGCTTCATCGGTCTTTGGAATTCTAGATGAAACATTTATGTTTTGAAGCTGCAAAGATGTTCCTATAAAACAAACAAACAAACAAACGATGAGACATTATTTAGGAGCTTAGGCCTGGCTTTTCACTTTTGAAGGCATTTTGTTTATTGTTTAAAGATACAGACAACTACGTTGCAAAGATTTAGGTTACTTGTGTAACCCCGGTTCTCAGAGCAGCATCAGTGAGATGTCTAACTATGGGATGTGCCTCCCTGCATATTCCTCAGAAGCATTTATCTCACATCCCACTGTTAAGTAAAAATATATTTTCTAGCGCTTATTTGCTGTGTATTTTGTTTTATGTAGTTTAATAATAGGCCCGTATATTAGAGGCCATCTTTGAGTTATAAACTGTGTCATAGGTCATTAGATTGTTTAGCAAGATTAGAAACGGTGCAGAAGTTGTGCAGAGTTGCAGAGAACATCGCCTAAAAGAGAACAACAGGAAATGACCTTTGGGTCGTAAAAACTAGACATGAGGAACTATGGTGCAGATGCTTTTGCAGCTATGTGGCAGACATGTAGTATTAAAATAGATCAAGTGACGGTTTTGTAGGGGAGGAGAGAGCAGACTATATTATACACGTCCCGCCTGTAATGCTTCAGATCTGCAGATGCTTAGCACCATGCACATCTCCCTTCCGGAAGGTAATGATTGAATAAAATGATTATAAATACTTTTGACCACTCTGAGTTGTGTTCTCTCTG
>VUQG01041081.1:0-12027 GCA_015106755.1 Etia nguti | reverse complement strand
TTTTTTTTCTTTTACATTATTGGGCCATGACACATAAAAATAAAGAAATCTGTTGCACATTTCATCAGCATTTGAGTTCCTTTAAAAAATGTTTTTAAAGGTAAATGAGAACTGAAAATTGTTTGGTAAAATCTGTGGGCTGGGCCTTCTTTACCAGGGTGTTGTGGGTCCCCATTGAGGAAGTCTTTGATCCAGGAGCAGGTACGGGGGGGATCTTAATGTGCTCCAGTAGACGTCTGGGATTATAGTGTTGAACATGGGCTGTAGTCCATGAAGAGCTTCCTAATGTAGCTCTTCCCCTTCTCCAGATGGCTCACCACTCGGTGACGAGAGATGGTTATGGCATCTTCCATGGACAAATTTGTTCTGTAAGCAAACTGGTGGGGATCGAGGGAGGGGGTAGACAGTCTCTGATGTGCTGAGACACCATCCGCTCAAAACACTTCATGACTACAGACGTGAGGGCTATAGGGCTTTAGTCATTGAGGCTGAGGCAACACTGCTTATATACTTTTGGCTGTAATGTCATTATTTTAGTTGCGACCATCAAGTGTGCATGAAGTTAGATACAGTGTGTTGTAGTGGCAAAAGCAGCCACTTTTTTCACATTTTTAAGCATAGTTATAATATTAGAATAAATGTATTAAAATTCTGTAATGATATGTAATTTGAAGCCATATCCAAGCTTATGAGATTCATGCATTTACTGTATATAGAAATTTGATCCATGATGTCAAGAGATGGGTTATGAAGTTTTTGTGAAGCTGCGAGCTGAGTGTTTTCATCATCGTGGTGTTTTGAAATGACTCAAGAGTTTTCAAGTTTCGTTTCCTTTATTTGTGCTAATACGACTGGACTGAGGACAATCTGCAGGGCAGTTTGGACAGATACTAGATCTTTTTTTGAATGGTTATGACAATTTCCTGTCCTGGAAAATCCCATGAATTCCACTATCTACAAGGATATGCTGAAATATGGAAGCACTGACATTTTATTAGCCCATAGAACATCTTAAAAGGAAAGCAGTAAAGTCAGGGACACTGCACCCTCTTTGGAAAAGCCTTATTGTTAGCCAATGATCATTCCTTGGATCATCCTAGTTTACAACTTTTATAATAACCATAATTTACAAAATGGATTCTTATTTTTCTCCAGTCCAACTCCAGTCCTCGAGAGCTACTGTCCTGCAGCTTTTAGACGCATCCTTGTTCCGACACACCTGAATCAAATGAATGGCTTGTTATCAGGCTTTTGCCAAACTTGAGGGCATGCTGAAGAGGTAATCCAACCATTTGATTCAGCTGTTTTGGAGTAAGGAGACAGTAGCTCTCGAGGACTGGAGTTGGACACCCCTGCTCTATATTGTCTGCTATACTGTGTCACATTATAAATATTTACACTTTACCTTTTCTATTTTAAGCATGGATGTTCCCAATTGGGGAAAAAAGAGGAAAAACAAATGCACCAAAATGAAAGAAGATAAAGTACAGCCAAACAGAGAAAGTCATTATCAAATTCAAACAGGAAGTGAACTCACAGATAAAGGCAAGAAAAAAATCACACTAGGGAAAGGTAAACATGAGGAATCCAGAGCCCAACCTCAAATACATGAATAAACCCCACACAGTTACTCAGCGTCTGATATATCTGATCAATGTCCTGGCTAAACATGTGAAAAATATATGTTTTATTAGTAATTTTAATTTAACAGTAATGGTCTTATTGAGCACTAACAGCGGTATATAGTGGTCGGTACTAAAACATAACTGCTAAAAGTACCGTAAAAAAAGTACAGTTACAACAGTTACCAAAAAAGGGAGGAGACAAAGTAGACTGAGTCATCAACTAAGATGTTATTATGTGTTTGCTTCAGTGAATAAATCTTTAACTTTGAAATGAGCACAACTGAGTTTCAGTGTTATAAACTAGCCTACACAGATACATAACAAGATACAACGATGAAACACGTACAGTTAAAACCAGATATTTACATACAAAAAAACACAAAAACCTTTTTTTTTTTACTGTCAAACATCAAATCAGAGTAAACTTTTTTGTTTTAGATCAATAAATATTGACATATTTTTTGTATTTGTGAAATACTTTCATCACAAATACATAAAATAAGTTTATTGTGTCTTTAAACAAAAAGAAACCTCCATATGATTTCATTCTGGGCTTAAGAAGCTTCTGATAGGTTGAGCCCATTTGAGTTAATTGGTGTCACACCTGTGGATGCATATAAAGGCACACCCCCAAACACAGAGACTCTTTGGTGGTAATGCACCATTTTGCTGTTTGCCAACTGCCAATAAACAATGTAAAGAAGAAGAGCCTCTTTCTTTGACATCATGAGAAAATCAAAAGAAATCAATGAAGACATCAGGAAAAGAATTGTGGACCTCCCCAAGTGTGGCTCATCCTTAGGTGCAATTTCCAGAGGCCTGAAGGTCCCACATTCATCTGTTCAGACAATAATACGCAAGTATAAAAAACATGGGAATGTACAACCATCATACCGCTCAGGAAGGAGATGGATTCTGAGTCCCAGAGAGGAACGTTTTTTTGGTGCAAAGTGTGCGAATAAACCAACATAGACAACAGCAAAAGACCTTGTGAAGATGCTGGCTGAAACTGGTAAGACAGTGTGATTATCCACAGTAAAAATGAGTCCTGTAGCACCAGGAGCTGAAAGGTTACTCTGGATGAGAAAGCCATTACTTCAAAACCACAATAAAAAAAGCCGGACTACAGTTTGCAACTGCACATGGGGTCAAAAATCTTTATTTCTAGAGACATGTCCTGTGGTCTGACGGAGGAAAAAGGTGGAAGCTTTGAAGCCTCAGAACACCATCCCAAATGTGAAGTATGGGGGTGGCAGCATCATGTTGTGGGGCTGTTTTACTGCAGAAGGGACTGAGGACATCATGACAAAAGAAAATTATGTGGACATATTGAAGCAGCATCTGAAGACATCAGCCAGGAAGTTGAAGCTTGGGAGCAAATGGGTCTTCCAAATGGACAATGACCCAAAGCATTCCTCCAAATTAGTTACAACGTGGCTTAAATACAACAAAGTCAAGGTATTGAAGTGGCTTTCACAAAGGCCTGATCTCAATCCCATAGAAAACATGTGGGTGGCACTGAAAGGTGAGTGCGAGCAAGAAGGCCTGCAACCCTGACCCAGTTACACCAGTTCTGTCTCGAGGACTGGCCTAAGATGCCAGCAAACTATTGTAGAAAGCTTGTGAAAGGATACCTGAAACATTTGGCCCAAGTGAAACCGTTTTGGGGCAATTCTACCAAATACTAAGGAAGTGTATGTATACTTTGATGAAAGCAATAAAAAAATACATAACAGTTCTCTCTTTATTCTGACATTTCACAAATAGCCTACAAAAAATATGTTAATATTTATTGATCTAAAACAAAAAAGGTTTACTCTGATTTGATGTTTGATGATAAGAAAAAAAATGTTGTCTTTAAGTGTAATATCTGGTTTTAACTGTATGTGTCAGTATATTTTTTTTTACATTCTTTTCTGACTTTTTTAATATTGTGACTAAATATTGAAGAATGGCAAAGAAAATAACCCCATATTTCACAAGAATAAACACATTTCTCCCAAAAAACATAATTAAATTTAAGGCACTTTTCTCAACTTAAATTTTTAATCATTAACAAAACAATGAAATTATCAATAGATTCAATTTGGTATAATGTATTTCTTTCAAGAAGCTGTTAAGAGGACAAAGTCTTAAGTAGTGTAAATCAGTAACAGAATGAGTTAGTTGTAGGTCATAAAGGCACAGGAATGCAGTTTCTGGTAACTGATAGAACAAAGACATTTAGGCTACAGCCTGTGCAGCGACTTCCTCCAGCAGTGGTTTGGTGAACTCTGAGTCATCAGTGCTCTACAAGAAGAAGAAGAAATGGGAAAGTACGTGAAATGTGCTGACGATTACTCAAAACCGAATGAACTGTGCTTTTGTGCTTCGTGCGGGAAGTTATCATTTTAATTTTAGTCTGCACTTCTGTAATCACTCTTTTCTTTTCAGTCTGGGTAAATAATGAGCCTCAACACTCTCAGACTTTGCATCAACAACAGTTCAAAAGAATCCTTCTTTCTGTTATACTGAGCCACGGTGCAGCACCTCAGTTCATCCCCTGTCTGAACTGGCTCTGTTTTAGCCTCTTATCATTAAAGACGAATTTAATCTGATTTAATTGAATCTGATTGACTGAATTGAACTCAGTTGAGTTGAATTGAATTGAATGCCTGTTATAAGCAGATGATTTGAACAGCATGTGGGTGGGGCCTGTGTTCTTAGACTAAGCTGTTTGCCTGGGACAGCTTAGGTCACTAAGGGTATCCTCTCCATGACATCACAAATAGCCAAAAGTTGAAAAATAAACTGTATGAAACCAAAGGTTTAGAGCCGCTTGAAGACCTATTGACCAACAGGGATTACTTGAACAACAGCAAACATTATTTGAATCTCTTTTCGAAATTATGAGATTTGTTTTAAAACCATGTTTCTCTGTTTGTTTTAAAACCACGTCTAATATGAACATCCACCATCGGAGTAGGATGTATATAACAGAGACTAAGGGAAAACGCAAAATTTTGCAAAAAAAAAAAAGAGATTTAAATTGACGATTTGAGAAGAAAAAAAAGAAAAGAAAAGAAAACCTTTATGGTACCAGAAAAATGTTTGGAGACCACTGCTCATTACATGAAGACAAGATCAAAACTATGACATATTACTAAAAGTAATCTTTTAAGAACTCATATAAAATTACTGTCTACATTTACAGATTAATTAAGATGTTTATCAGACTGTGTTAGTTCATAGTGTATATCTCGTACCTCATTTTTCCCCTTGTCCTTCCTCCTCAGAGATTTGATCCCCAGGATGGTAGAGCTGATGGTGATGCAGAGCTCCAGGACTGACAGTACAATCAGCACAACACTGATGCTTCTCAAGAGCATCTGGTGGGACAAACATCAGTGCTGCATTTCAAAACAACAGTATTACCTCAAAAACTTCTGAAAATAGTTTGTTTGTATTGATTTAATGAAGAATTTGTTCTTCATGATTTAAATTGTCCTCTTAGATGTCATATTTACAAGTTTTTTGTTTTGTTTGTTTGCTTATTTGTGTGCTTCAGGTTCAAATTCATCTTCTTGGCTGTAATGAATGTCTCCCTGCTTGTTTCGTCCAACCAGCAGTTGAAAAAAAAAAAACAAGAAATAAAATCAAGTGTAAAAAAACAAACTTTAATTTAACTGTTGGCCTTTCTTAAACTTACCATCACCACTGCTTGGCCCTCTAAGCATTTTTCCTTTATGGTCATCTCCTCAGGAGATGGAGTAACTGCGGTTGTTGTACGCATCCGGTACCAGTATGGATTGTAGTCATTATCACACTGCGATCCCCACCACGGGTATATGTTTGCTAAATGGATGCTGTAGAGCACAATGGCTGTGATTGCAAAAGCAACTCCAGCAAGATTCAGAGTCACAGTGAGGATGACCTGAAATAGGAAACATATCACTTGATGTACAACCATATAAAAAATATCCCTGAGTATAGCCTGCATACAATACAGCTTCACCTTTTCACATTCTGTCACAACAAAACTGACGTTGTAATTTTTCGGCTCTGTTAGGCTTATAAGAAATGTCTCAGGCCCACTATCAGCTGATGTACATCCCCACTTTAAAAAACTTGGTATTATTTTCGATTCTGCTCTCAAGCTGGACAAACAAATAAACTCAGTTGTTCGTGTAGTTCTTTAAAGTAACTCAAAACTATCTTATAATCTAAGGACCTGGAAATACTTATCCATGCTTTCATCTTGTCACATCTTGATTACTGTAACTCTCTCTATTTAGGCATCTGCCAGTCAAGCCTGTCCTGCCTGCAACTTGTTCAAAATCCAGCTGCAAGGCTCCTGACAGGTACCAAAAAGAGCGAGATTATTACTCCGTCAATCTCTAGCTGTGAGAGCAGTTCCTTTTTTTGAATGTTGGAACACTGAGCTGCTACTTGTTTTGCTGTCAATCTGGAACCCTGATACTGAAGATTCCATAGGTCCCTCATCCTATTTATGTAACCCCTTCTGCTGGGGTTACTTGCATAGTATAGCGCCCTGTTCTTATTTCTTGCCCACTTATGCCTTCTTGTTCCAGTAGCCCATTTCTCATCAGTGTGTCCTGGTTCCTCAACACCTGACGCAGACCTTGTTAATCCAGGCGACATCTGAGCCAATATGGCTTCTGTTTTCTTTCTCTCGCACATATCCAAAGTAAGCTTGGTTAGCATGGGAGGGTCTAACCTAGGGACCTTTACTGGATACAGACACACTGGTTGGGAGTAGAAACAATGACTCCCATTCCAAAGGTTCACCACTGTTCACCAGTTTGGGTGACACTTTATGTCGTTTAAATCTGCTATGCAAATAAAGCTTACTTGACTTGACTGTCTCTGCAGAGGAAATTACTGTTGAAGCCCCTGCAACTCTGTTCGGGCTTCCCCAAGAGTAAATGTTTTAGATTCTGCATACATGCATGACAGTGTGGGGTTGTATGCACTTAAAGGACACAAGTTTAGATATGTTTTAAATGGAAAGTTTCATTTAATTTATCTTGAAAACAAACAACAATAAGGCAGGACAATCACATGCAGAAAAAGCCATTCTTAGATAACGTGATGTCATAAAGCTAAACTACTCACCAGACATGGACTTGGGTACTTCTCAGACACAATGCACATGATGCCAAAGACGATGAACTAGACAAAATGCAAAATACAAAAACAAACACATAGACAAATAATAAAACATTGCATATATTTAGAATATATTTGGGCTTGCCTTTGCATTTTATTGATATTGTTGAGTCTAAAGTTTTTATTTTTGTATTTGTTGGATTTTTATTTCTGTGTATAACTAATCATGAGTTCTATTTTCTATGATACTGTCGAGTGTTTGATGGTTCTTTTTCACTTTATTTAGGAACTTCAGTTTTGTGTATTCTGTTACCTTTTTATTTATTTTTAAATATTAATATGATATATATTTACTTATTCATATTTATATTGAATTATAAATGTGCCAAATGTGCCTTAATCATTCCTCAGTATATTCCTATATTTCTCTATACTGACTTGTCTGACAGGAGAGAGACATCCATTGCAGGCATAGATGTGGTCTTTATGAATGAATGAATTTAGACTCTCGACCCCCAGACAGCAATACCGTAGATTGTTTTTCTTTCAATTTCTCTGTTTTTACGAAAGTAATAATTATAGCTTGGGACATTTCCACGAGTTTAATGGATTTTATATGCTTTTATGTTTCAAAATGAGCCTTGATTCTTTATCCAGGCTGTCTTATGATGAGATGTTAAGTGTAATTTTCTGAATCGTAGCGATCGAGGGATGCAGGTAAACTATTGCGAGTAAAATTCAGTTCCATTTTGGAAATTGCAAAAACTAGATGATTTGCTTACCAAAGCACCCAGCCAATAAGGAAAGCTGGTGTAATCTACAAGCCACCAAGGGTTAGTGCCAGTTATTAAGAGGATTAATCCAAGTCCAATATTGAGCAGTCCAATCATAATCTGCAGAGTCTGTGAAAAGGAAGGACAGTATTAGTGATAAACATCTGCGGTGCAGAGATACTCTACACTGGACCACTTTCCCTTGTAGCTTTTCTAAATAAACACCTGAAGCGATTATATGCATGATGAGTGACAGCAATATGAAAAAAATCACTAATTATTTCATCAGCAGAAATGATCCATTCAAAGTTTAGATCAGAGCAGTGAAAAAAATCTAATACTTATATTAATGTATTAGTAATTATATGGAAACTATCTGTTAGAATCTTTGAAGGTTGTAGCTCACCCCCAGCACTGTCTGAGAAGTTCTGTTGAGACTCCTCAGGTGTTGAGACACAGTGCAGCACACTGGGCTGTAGCAAAGGTTCTTGAAGATCTGGCACAGAGGAGGCCAAGGGCTATCAGGGTCAGAGGTCAAAGTGAATACAGTGACCCCATCAGCCTTGGACACAGTCACTGACATCCTGTCTGGAGAATGAAAGACGGAACAGAATACATGAAATTAAAATTAAAGTATCTAGAGAAATAACTGGACCCAAAAACCTCCCTTCACATGAAAGGTTAGGTTAATCCAACCCAACACTCTAGCAACACATTCTTTTGACTATGAGAGGAGGCCAGAGTACCCAGAGAGAGAACTCACACAGACAAGGAACATGCAAACTTCCCGCAGAAAAGCTGCTGTCATATAAACACATGCATTAACAAACAAAGCTACTAAGTAATTAATATGATCTTGGGAATATTATGATATATTATGAATATTATGAATATTATGATATTCCTGCATTTCTGTATTTATTCCCCATTTTTCATTTCTCCATTTTTCCATCCAGAATTATCCAGTGTGTAGTTACTTCCACATTGGTTCAACAATTCAAATAAATGCAGCCTTTGTTGTTTAGGTTACATTTAGTCACCCAGAAGCTGACCTATGGGCCTCAATCACTGGATCACTAACATGCTTATTTTCATATTCAGTTGAATTTTGTGATAGCTTCCAGAATACCCAAGGTGAGGCTACAGAGCAGTAATAAACTCTTATAGCTCATAATTAGGTGAATTCTATTTTCCAAGAATCAAACAAATACCATTTCAAACTGGATTCATGCTGAGGTTTAACTCACAAAAAAAATTGAACATTCATTTGTCATGTAATTTATTTGTCATGCCCAAGGTTCATATACATTTAAAATAAACTTTTCACTTTTACCTTTCATTCTCTCACGTATCTTTCCGCAAATCTCTTTAGCGTAAGCATGGAATATTCATCATAAAATGAACATTATGGCACTGAATAGCTTAATCTGTAGTTATATAATAAATATCTCATATTTAATTAGGCTGTTCAAACTGAATCATTTGAAAGACTTACCTCTCAGAGAAGAAGAAAAACGTAAACAACTAGAATCCTCTTGAAAAAAAATCAGTCTGAATATTTGCTGCGCAGTCTGGAAACAAGCCTTTAGAGGAAGCAGGAAGTAGAAGCAAACAGCTTAGCAAAAGTGCCTCCTCCCATTCGGAGCATATAAAGACCTTTACCCTTTGCTTAACACTGAGTAAACAGAATTAAAAGTGAGCACGAAAAGTCAGGGCAGGATGTTAGCTGGAGAAAAGGTTGTGGCGATATTGTTTAGAAATAAACTGAAATATGTCCAACACAAACAAAATTAATGCTTCCAAACATTCATTAAATCATTTTATATTCACATGTTGCTTTTTTATTATTCAATTAATCGTTAATTCTGTATTCATTTATTCTCCATTAGGGCAATGTCATTGGATCCACAACCCCGCTTTTATATCAGCAACAGAGAACAGAACCAACTTTGTGTGGAGGTGAACTTTATATTTTATGTTATGTCTAATATGTATATGCATAGGTTTTTCATCTCCATTTTATTATTTTAGGCCTCTGAATTGAGTATGTGGAAGAAGAGTCACATGACCCGTGAAACGCCCCTTTTTATGTGAGCGTGAACGGATCCTGGAGCAGAGAGTCGCGCTTAAGTTGATAACCACCTTCGTGATATGTCCAATCGGCCCTTTTTCCTTTTGGTGAGTCAGCTGAGCCAAAGAAAGCCGGCTGTGTTGAGCTTGGTTCGTAGTATACCAATCAGGTCTGGCTCTCGGTATTCCGCCCAGCGCCACGCTCCAGTTTGGGCTGCACGTCAGTAGCGTTTCTCACCAAAGATAGGACAGATCAAATTCCATATTACGACTTTATTTTTTCACTTTAAGCTGGGCTTACACTGTGCGATTTTTGGCCCATTTTGAGCCGATTTTTCAGTCGTGCGACCGTTTTGGTGATCGGCCCGAGTTTGGCCTTCATCGTGTGTCGTGCATCGTGTAGTATACATGGGATAACGAGAAGCGATTAACACCTCACGACCAGCTCCCGACCATCAATCGCTTTGTCTGAGATCCTCACGACCGTCTTGAGGGTGTCACCGCAGCTTCTCACACTGCCCACGCGCAAACACATAAATGTCGGTGAAAAAGACGGAGCAGCACGGCAGTGCAGCGTGTGATCTGGACACAAGCGATGGAGGCACAACTTGTAGAACTTTGGCAAGCTCATCCGAGCCTTTTCGATGTGGCCTCACAAAATTATCACGACCACAACAACCGTGAAAATAGTGTGATGGACATTGCTGCTCAATCACAGCTGCCTGATCAATGTTTTTCATTAGCAATTTAGCAAAGTTGATGGTGGTGGTGTGTGTGTCTGTGTGAGTGAAAGAGAGAGGGAGAGCGAGAGACAGAATTTCTGTTATAACCTTCATTTTATGGACGCACAGTGTGAGCACTCAGGTCGCATCAGAGCATCTGGCCGTATAGTGTGAGACCCTGCATCGTGACCTACGAACTTCTAACCCCTACGAGTCAATCGTGCAGTTTGAGCAGAAGCTGAATAACTTGAATAAATGACTGAAAAAAACGCACAGTGTATGCCTAGCTTTAGGATTTCAGTTCTTTGAAGTTGTACAAGCGATTATCGGATTTTGCCGCATTAAAAACAGTAGCGAACATAACTAAAAAGATTAAACCTACAACAAAATTCTGTTTTTTTATTATTAGGAAATCAAAACGGATTCAGCTTAGAAGTCTGTTTGCTGCGTAGTGTCGATACAGGAGAAAAGGGATTACAGGACAGCCTCTTACCAGAAGTGCCTCCTCCCACTTGGCAGCTACATGTAGGAAGAAGCTTTGGAGTTTCCAAGATGTCTAAATGTGGTCCACGGGAGTGGGAGGTACAGGAAATCAGAAGATCTAACCTGAATATTCCGCTCAATTTTTGGGCTCATGCGCAGCCCTGTGTCCTGTTCCAGATTATATGCTTCACAAGAGTTTAAACATAATTTTGTGTCGGACAATTGTTTTGTAAAGTTGAAAGAATTCATTAAAAGTTTCTGAATGCAATATGGAGCAATTTTTTAGGGCAGTGCCACACAGCTCAGTGTCTTCTAACCCTTCCTGCCTTCTTCTTGGTTCTGATTTGGATATTCCCCTGATCACATTTAAGACGATTGAAAGGACGAATATCCATGCTCCTTAGTGGAGAAATTGTGCAAAAGCATCAAATCCAAACTTGAGTTTTCTTCTTTTCTCACCATTTATCCAGTATACTTACAAACAATAACACCATGTAACAGCTACAGATGGCATCATTTTTGTGCTACATGTTCCAATATTAAATCAGTTTGAATGAAAAAACAAAAAAACTCACACTATATCACACACATTTGTGACATTCACAAATAGTTAATATAAAACACTACCTGCAAAAAAACCCTCACTGTTGGCAATAAAGAAGAACACCAACAATGATGGAAAACTGACTGTATCACAATCAATTAATGCACAGCGTGAAAAATACGACACACAGCAGGAATGCACTCTTTAAGCAGGACTTCAAGAATACCGATACTAAGAATACTTTGTATAACTCAGTGATGTTAAAGGAGAGAGGCAACACATTTAGGCTATAAGCTGTGCAGTGACTTTCTCCAGCAATTCCTTGTAGCACTGTTGATCATCAGTACTCTGAAAGTGTCAGGGCTGGCAAAGCGGACTCAAGCGCAGACCACAAACTCCTTGAACAAGAGTGACTTTATTTACAGTGATCTCCCACAGTGAAATATATATATAAAGGTGCTTGGGGAAAAGGGCCAGGGTTCCAGGGTCCAGGAGTGAAAGGGGCAGGAGTCCAGGAGGGGGGTTTTCCACACAGCTTCCACAAATAGCTCCTCTCTTCTCCACCACTTCTCTCACTCACGCTCAGTCACAGTTGCACAGGGAACAGGTTGGTTCGACGGTTTATTTCGGGCACAGACAGTACAGGCGGTGATGTATTCCCGAGTGTCTTGGGTGAGTGAGGGCCACCAGAAGTACCGTTG
>VUQG01041076.1:0-16124 GCA_015106755.1 Etia nguti | reverse complement strand
TCTCAACTACATAAACCGGGGCCGTGCCTTTACAAATGTAACGCGAGATGGCTCCTGTGATTTGTTTATGGCGCTGGGATGTTTTCTCATACGGCGTGCCTTGTGCGAAAGACTGCTGTATCTTCGGCTGGCGATAGTTTTTCTTTTCCCAACTTGCTCCTGTTGTTCCACAACTTGGTTTAGCTCGGATTTTCTGGATTCTTGAGTATTCTTTTTCTTGGACCTTCTGTAGGTGATAGAAGAGATTTGTTGTGTTGCCATCGGGCGCGGGAATAGTTTTATAGCATAGCTTGCAAATGGGCGTCTTCTGCTCTGTGTCGGTGCTGTTGAACCCAAAATGTAACCAAATCACAGACGTTGCCCCTCTTTTCGGTAAAAGTGCTTCTTCTTGGGCTGCCTGTGCAGCTGTCTCTGCCTGTTGCATGTCCGGGCATGAAACTGCAACCTGTCGCGCGCCCATCGTTTCGAGTTACCATAAAGCATGTGGCAAATCTGGGTGCACGTAAAGCAGCACCATGTCGCAAAACCACAAGACGGAGTTTCTTTTGCGAAAAATATCATTTTTTTATACTTTATTTTCTCTTGCATAAAGTTAGAGTATGTATAGTGACAAGACAACACTAATATATTTACCACAGGCTATTTAATGATATATTTTATGTAATAATTTATAAAATTACGTTAGAAACGATAGAAGACAAATAGACACTTTTCTATCGTCCACTCGATATATATCGTCATATATCCCCGGAACCAACACCCATAGGTGGCAGCTCCTGTATAACTTTACAATAAATGAGAGCATATTAAAACAGTGTAATAATCTAAAGTAGGCCTTGGTAGGAGACATTACAGTTGCTGTGAAGTCTTTTTGTGATCGATGAGTCACGTTTGCTTTGGCAAACATTTAGGATACCATTCCTGACACAACCCCCCACCCCCACCCCCAGGTTGCGTTCACATTTCTGATAAATACTGCATTGTAATTTTGTTTATTAAAATGCTGCTGTTACAAATTTAGAATCATGTTCCAGAAATTATATTAAAGAAAATAAGTAAAAAAAACTATTAGGATCAGGTGTTGATTCAGAGCTGCTCCACCATCAGACAAACCACCACCTACCTGCACGTTCATACATAATACATCCATCACACTGTGTTACCTGAACCCACACAGCTGAGGCCCCATTGTCTGCTCTACAAACCGTGCACCGTCAGCTGCTGCCTAAAACCTACAAATGTGTTTGAACTGAAGATTTACACAACCCAGCCTTCACATGTGAGAACCTTCAGACGCTTGGTAAACAGCAAATTCAGTCAAGTGGCTCTGGCTAGTTTTATTAGGTAGCTCAGCTCTATGCACAGCAGGTAAAGTCTCAATCCTCACCAAACATCTGCTCTAACTGGCTGGAGAACAGCTCTGGACACTCTTTCAGTTTAGTTAGCTAATGATTAGAGTCTCAAATGCTTCATTAACACTTTAATCTGCAAATTAAGAGAAAATGAAACATAATTAAGATGTTATCAACAAAATAAACAAGGCAATGACTCCTTAATACTGAGTAAAGATTGACATTGTATTGTTTGGGGGCTTTTCTGCATCTAAATAAGAAGTGTGTGTGTGTGTGTGTGTGTGTGTGTGTGTGTGAGAGGAGAGAGAGAGAGAACGTTATTTGAACCAAAACCAAATGACTTTGTTCCTTTCAAACAACTAACTACAGAAGTACTTTGCAAGTATTTAGTTGTAAAAGCTTGTAAAGTATTTCCACATTCTTTGTATTTCACAATATTCTTTTCCTTTTCAAGCTAGTTCAGCTATCAAAGACATGACCGTACAAAACATATGGCAGCAACTTTCAGTGCTCAGCTCTGTAAAGAGCAGTAAGCCTAAACTAGTGAGGGTATTTTTAGAAACCTTTGTAAAGCCTTTACACTAGTATTATATATACTTAAATACACTACAGAAACACAAAGACAATTTACAGTAACATCAAACTAATGACAAACACCAAACCACAGCAGACCTCAGAGTGCAGCAGTCCACTGAGCGCCAGGAAAAGAATCATTTTTCTCAGCATCCTGTCGTTCGCTTTCAGTTTTCTGTGTTTCAACTTCCTTCAAATTAAAACTTCCCCCTCGTGTAACTGTTCATATGTCACAGCAGTAGCTGTATGTCTGTGGGCTGTGCCGTCATCACAGACCTGCACTTCCATGCCCGCCAGAAGTCCCGCCTACAAACAAGCCGCTGTCAAAATAAACACCGCCCCTCTGACGGCGCCTCGCAGTTTGTAGTCATCTACACGTTATAGGTCGCTAGAAACACTTGGCAACTTCTACGCAAAAGACTACAATCTCCGTGAGGAGGCTGGAAAGCGGGAGCTCTGACACAGCCAATCAGATCACACCACGCTTTTCTACTCGCAAGAACTTCGGCTGGTTTAACTCGCTGCTGGGTCCGAAGAGAGGAAGAAGAAGAGCACTCTCCAACTCTGCTCATTAGTCTACTTTAAAAACTCGACTCACGTTTCAGTAGAAACAAGAAGAGATTTCGATTTAAATACTAATTTCGTCGGTCAATTATAACTATATCTATTTATTTATCAAATGGCAGAAAGTAAAACAATTTGTGGACTCACGGACAGGCGCTAACTAGCGTCACACGTACACAGAGTGACGTCAAATTAAAATGACAGTAGAAAGTGCTGGAAGCTCCTAAAAACACACCTGTGTAATGACTTTCGCAAATTTGAAGCTTCATCAAGAACAAAAAACCATGTTATTAAAAATAAAAAACTGTTCTTTCCGGTGACAAAAGCTCCGTGTTTAGCACTACTTACATGGCAGAAGCAGCTCTGGTCCTGGCTCTCCGAGGTTCTGCTCGGATGCTCGCTGTGCTGCGTTTGGGGTTTGGTGTTTTGTTGAAACCAGCCCAGAACAAAGTTTCCCAACAACCACGCCAACAGCAAAACACCGAACGCTTGTAACGTTACTTTCCACATCACTCACTGCGCTATCAGGTTGGAAAGTACAATAAAGTCAAAACTGGTGAATAGAAGCTAGCTAACTATAGCAGCTTTAGGCTAGCTGAAATGTATCATCCGCAGCGTGTCGCCTAACCGAGCAGCCCGATCTCCGGGGAGCCTCACGTGGACATTTAGACTCCTAGCTGCCCCACGTATGCAGAGTCATGTTGTAAAAGACGTACATGTCTTAAGAAGCGCTTTTCACCACCCTCCACTTTATTTTCAAGGTAGCGCAAGAAAAATGACTTTTGCTTCCGGTTAAAAATTTCAAAATAAAATGCATAACTCGCTCTTGCAGCTATAACACGTCGATCCCAATCGGACCCAAAACACGATATTTTTTTCCTAAACAGTAAATTCATATAATATAAAAGAAACAAGGGAAAACTTCTCAAAACCAGCTACACAAAAGACAGCGTTGTCTTCCTGTGGGGGTCGTCGCCACTTTGCGTGCATTTGGAGTTGTTGTAGGGTGTGTCTCGGTTAGATTAATAGACTGGTTTTTACATAGCGCTTTTCTACTCTACCTGAGCTCTTACTTTATACAACATGTCTCCTTTACACGCAATCATACAAGCAGTATTTTCCAGGTCTAAAGCTTTCTATCATTCACACGTATTCTGGAGCAGCTCGGGGTTCACTGTCCTGCCCAAAGACACTTTGGCATGCAGACCAGAGTAGCCAGGGGTCAAACCACTAACATAATCAGTAAATGACTCTTTGGTCACTGAGTTATAGCTTACATTGGGTCTTGGTGCTTCCCCTCACGTTTTATCTGCCTTCTCTGTATAGCACGTAAGATAACTGGAAAATCGTTCTCAAGTGAATACAAGCAACCAACATTTGGAGTTATTAAAATCGACACAATTTTCAAATTGGTCTCCATTTTCCAAGACGGCCGTCACTTCCAATACAGGAAACAGCTGTTCTACAGAGTTCCAGCCACTTGTTTAAGTTCAGAACTTGTACTCTATTTTTTACTATAAAACTGCAACTTTGAAAATTTCTCCCGAGCTTCTTTGTTTGATTTTTAACAAAACGTTTAAGCAGAAAAAAACCCAGAAGCATAAAAATGTATAACTACAAGAAAGCATTTATTAAGACAATGAAGGAATACTTATGGAGCTTAAAAACTGCTTCCATCATTGGATCAAGGGATCATTGGACCAAAACTTCTTCAAATATGTCCTGGGTGTTGCAACTGCACAGTCTTGTAGAGGAAACAAACAAGGCTTCATCAGTTGTTAAGTTGTGGCTGATCAGCGTTAAGTAATTTAGTTGAAGGCGACTGCCATTCTTTAAAGTGTATAAAGGCAGTTTCACTGCATCTGAAAGGTTTCTTAAGTTCTAACTGCCATTGGGAAGTCCACAGTGTTTTTTTCCTAGTAGCGTTGTCACCTTGGAGGTGGTAAATGGTAAATGGACTGATTCTTATAAAGCACTTTGTACAACATGCCACATTCACACAACCACTTTCTTCTCTGCTTTTTAGTGCTTTCTAGCTAACATTCACACACATTCATACTCGGATGGATGGTTAGTATCTTGCCCAAGGTCATTTGGCATGCAAGTGTGCGAAAAACCAAAACAAAGAGAGAACAGAACGATACAGACACACAACAGTACAGTAGAAAAGTGCAACAATGACAGTGGGTTGTGCAAAAGACTGAGCATTCTGCAAAAAGTAACTTGATGTATGAAGGTGTGTGTGTGTATGAGATTGTGCTGATAAGTGCCTGATAAATAAAACAAATAAGCAGAGTATTTCTGGCTCCTCTGAAATCATTATGAGTGAAAGCAGGCAGAACATCTGCATTATAACAACAGCGTAGACTTTGGCCACATATCCACTCTTACCTGTTTCTTTATGTCAGGGGTGGGGAACTCCAGGCCTCAGGGGCCGGTGAAGATGTCTTGAAGTTCTCCAGAGGCCTGGCAATGAACTAATCATTTGACCCAGGGTGAGATTTAAAACCTGCAGGACACCGAGGCCTGGAGTTCCCCACCCCTGCTTTAAGTGTTTGACTGCTACTGCTGGCAGTCAATATCACAAGTAACATCCTGACTTTGACTTTCTCTCACCTTTATTATTATTTATTTTAGAAAAACACCCATATCCATGTATGAAAAGAACATTTTCAATAACATCCTTTCTTTTAGTATTTCAGTTCACCGTCCATAAATGTACTTTAAATCAACAATGACTGCCTTGGGGCAGCTGTTTGTATTTGTTTGGGGAAATTACATTCAAATAAATGCATTTGTCATTTCCACTGAGGTGGTACAGTGGTGCTGTGGGTACTGCTTTCCAGCCTTCTGCTGTGGATGTTCACCATAATAAGGATTTGCTGCTGCTTCTGCCTAAATCTCCCTTCTTTCTTACTGCTGTATTTTTTATGTTCATTATAGATTTTTAATCACATTTTGATAACATCTCTGGAGTAGGTTGAACTCATAGGGATCCTTTTCTGTGGAAGAAGAGTCATATGATCTGCAAAATGTCCCTTTTAGACTGGTCAGATGGTGCCAACACCACCTCTTAAACCCTGGGTGAACTGAGCCGGTTGATAAGCAGCCCTGTGTGAGAGCTTGTCCTGACCACTAATGTTAGAGTAAGTGAATCCAGACAACGACTATATCCTGGGTACGCAGAACTCGCTTTGTAGTGTAGACCTCTGGTAAAGCTAGCATGTTGTGGTGGGCGGCCATCTTCAAAGAATAGTCAAATTAGGGAACAGTCTATTTCTATGTGAAAGGGCCATCCCTGCTTGTGAGTACAAGTCTTGTTTGTTCTACACAGTCTTGTATTCTGTGTATTACACTTGCACTAATTACTGTGCATTTAAATATGAAACACTAGGTGGCAGCAGTGCACCGTTGTTTGTAAACAGCCACACAGATCTGCACCAACACAGTAAACACAAAGGGAGGAAGCCACGCTGACAGAGTGCTGCAGACAGTTTATTAAGGCTTGAAAGAAGATTAACAGCAGGTTCATTATATATGAGGACTGAGAACTGAGCTTTTATAACTGTGCATTTATTCTGAAATCTCATGTTTCACATTCCTCTGTTACATAATCAGGTCTACAGAGCCATGTCTGCCTGTCTCCATGGAGCAGCCCTGCACTTATGTAAAAAGAGTTTACTGTGTTTACTTGAAAAAACAGGAAACATCTGGAATGCATACTGCATTATCCGGCCTGTTAGTACAGACATACATGTCAGACATTATGTGTATTTGTTGTATTGACACATATGAGATGATTCCAAGTAGTTTGGACAGAATCAATGCTGTCCTGTTCACATGAAGAGCTTGAGGATCTTGGGCTTGAAGAACTGCAACTTGCTGGAATCCATGGTTTTCACACTCTCCTGTGCTCCCAGGATATACTGGTGGGCCTCATCGAAGAGCTCCTTTCCAACAGCTTCCTGGACTCTGTCCCGCCACGCACTCAGCTTGGGTCTCCCCTCAAACACGTCCAGGCCGGAGCCCACAGGCTGCATTGAGACGAGCACAAGAAGAGGATTCAGGTTTAATCCCCACAGAGATCAGAACCTGTTTGCTCATCGACCTCATTGCCAGCAGCAGCCGTTTCAGCTCAGCAGGAACCCTGAAAACACCAGGGATGTGTGCGACTAGTCAACTAAGCGTTGCTACGGTTACTAGTCGGTACCAGGCGAACTAGTCGTTAGGTCTAATTGTTTACAAATTGATGCTCAATGCTGGTAAACTGTTGGGTCCTAATCTTATGCAGCCATCTGCTGGGTATCGTTGGTGAGAAACGCCATAAATCTAGATCAACTTCCAACTTGTGGAAAAAGGAAATACCATTCGTAAAACTGAGAGACAGAGGACTGGAAAATACATTTAAAATGTGATAAATGAGTGACAAATATGCAAAAATGCACAAACTTATAAAGAAATGACAGAAGTGCACTTAATGATGGTGTGACAGAGGCCTGAATGAGTTTAAGATCACGTGTTTGCTCCTCTCATACCACAGAGGGAACACTGATTCTAACTGATTCCTGCTACAGCGGGAACATTTGGGCCGCTCACCTGCATGATCTCCACAATGGCGACCAGATCGGCCAGTGACATATGATCTCCAGCGATAAAGGGCCTGTCCTGGAGGAACTTTTCTTCAATGAGTTTCAGGGAGGAGTTCAGATCGTCCAAGGCCGCGTTCATTTTGTCCTCCGGGACTTCCACACCCATGACCTTGGGAATCAAAAGCTACAGGCACAATGGATCCAGTGTGAGTGAAACAATGAGCTTAATCCTGAACACAGTCTGACTCAGGAGATGAATGATGACACAGTGACTCAGGAGCCTGGGTTTTTCTTTGAGCAAATTCCAACAAACTAGAAAAGTTGCATCTTTCTCAAAGAGGTGGGCGAGGAAATAAAAGCTCAGACACGTGGTCGTCTTCTCTCACATGCCGGGGGAGGAGACGATGTCTCTCTCTCTCTCTCTCTCTCTCTCTGAGGGAGCAGATCAATGAAATGGCAGTGATGAAACTTTACCACTGAGAGGTGCACAGTTATGTGTACAGTGGAATAATATCTAAACTCCATATATGCGCACAGACAGGTGTGACTCCTCACGGTTACTGGGCACACAGTGAGAGTCATCAGAACTGCTGAACTTTCAGACAGTTTTCCAGCAGTGGCATTTATTTCTGATCATTTTCAGTGGGCCCTCACCAGCTGGTCCAGAAACGCTCAGACATGGTCAAACAGACTACAGTGACATCACTCTGTGGATGTGCACGGTGATTTTACTTCATCACAACTCTAACCAGACAAAAGGACATTTCAAGATAGCTAGAACATGATGGCGACAAGATAGTCCTTAATCTAACAGCACCTACAACAATCAGTGATAGGTGAACGTACCCGGAGCCAGAAGATCTTGGAGCCATGCATCCGGATGGCAGTGTGCTGCCACGACAGGTACTCATTGACACGAGCACGCTGCCGGAGGTCAGCTGGGTACCAGAAGTCAGGAGTCTTAAACTTCTCAGCCAGATACAACATGATAGCGATGCTGCAGAGAAGACATCACTGTGACCGTCACGGCAGACCAGCGCTTCCTCAACTCACGACTTTTTTACATAATCACCTTTCAGCCAGACAGAAGTCTCCATCTCTGAGAGCTGGGGCCTTCCTGATCAGGCTGATCTTCCCAAAGTCCTCCCCATACTGCTCACCTAGGACCAACACACACACACACACACACACACACACACACAGAGCACATTTTAATAGCAGATATTTGGAAGAATCACATGATCATTGCAGACATAATCACAAGAAAAGAACTGTAAGAATGATCTGCAGACAGCTTCAGTTATCTGCTGTTCACACTGGCAGCCTTATCAGTGCAACCTTATCTTTGCAAGCAAAGGAACCAAAGTTCAAAGAAACCCTGATCCACACCAGCGCTTTCTACACACCATGACTGACTCACAACTCAGACCTGTGCTCGTCGAAACCTCCTTAGTGCTGCTCTGAGTGGTCAAACTGGCGACGTTATTTCTCTCTCTGTGTGTGTGTGTGTGTATGTGTGTGTGAACTCACCGTCCAGCAGAGAAAGCTTCTTGAAGTCGAAGCTAATGTTGTTCTTCTTGGCGAAAATGTAAACGGAGCGGCAGGGCTGCGAGAACAGGTCCAGGTACAGCTGCAGCGCCATAGCTGACGGTCCTGTGTCGGTTCCTTCTGAACAGGGTGCGGACACCAAAGAGTTTAAAGCCCTCTAAGATAGTTGGCGCCCCGCCCCCTGCTGTCGTGTGCCTCACGATACCCTGATAGTGGAATTAATGGCGATGTTAAAAACATAAAAATGTTTAAAAACACATAAAACATTTTGAATGTTTTAAAACACATAAAATGTTTTTAAAACATCTTTATGTGTTTAAAAAGACTTTTTAAAAGTCATTTTAAACACAAGGCATGGCCAGTAAAATCCTCCAGCTGCAGGACACTGACTGAATCAAACGGGGTTCACTTTCCTGGAAACAAACTGAAAATAAACTACGCTTTGAATCTATACCAGTAACTTTTACCTACAGCCCTACATGAGACGCACTTAGTATCTCAAAGCTGTGCTCGAGGTCAAATCTGTTTCAATCAAAGGTGAAGAGAAGTAAATTAAGCCAATGACAAGCCTGCATTATTCGCTAATGGCCACCAGGGGGCAAGAAAGCCCGCGCCAACGCGCCAGATTGTTTTCTTCGGTGGGCGTGTCTAAGATATTATGGCTGTACTGCCAGCATAAGAGGAACTGGCAGAACAGCTGTTTCATTAGTGACACAAACGTATGGTTGCAGAGGTAACCATGGTTCTATGAATAAGTTTAATACAGCTTGAGACACACGTTTAAGGTCCACACAGACCAAATTCAAACATCCAAATATTTCACAATATATTGTGGGTCCCAAAATATTACTACTTTATCAAAAATATAAACACAGAGACTCTGTCTGATAAAGGCAGAGAGGTGGTTGGTATGATGGAGAGAAGGAAGACACATGGGTGTGGGCACCCTGAACTCCAGCTGACCCACCCGTCTGTCATCGTTGCTGCACTGTTGGTAGTTTTCTCTCTGACCGCCTTACTTGTTTATTTCTCTTCCAAAATTCCAGCCTTGCTTGCATTAGCTTGTACCTCCTTCCCTCTGATTCATTCCTAGAGAGTCATCTGATTGTTTTGGGAGGAAGCCAAGATGGGCAGTGTTTCACCGTCAAACCTGAGAGTCAAGTTTAACAGACATCTGGCTTTTATGTGGAGCTTCAGAATAACTAAGGAGTCTGATGAGGAAGCCCGGCTAAAGAACGTTGGAAGTCTCACACCTTGACTGATTCATGGATTTTTCTTTTTTTTTTTTTTTTTCCCGCCTCTCCCATTTGGATCTTTTGCCATCAGAATTATTGTCTGAAGGCCGAGAAAGAAGCCCAACGGATTTACTTTACCAAGTGGACCATCCCGGGCTTGCCGTATTGGTCCATTTGATTGACCTTTGTTTTTATTGTTTATCTTATTTTATTTTCACTTGCTACACACGGGACAGACATGACTGGGGGAAAGAAAAGGGAGAAAGAAGGAGAGGTAGGGAAAGAAAAACAGCGGGGAAGAGGAACAGCCCCGTCCCCCAGGGCATGAAGCAGGTATGGAGGAGAGCGTCAAGCCTGAGAGTCAAGTTTAACAGACATCTGGCTTTTATGTGGAGCTTCAGACTAACTAAGGAGTCTGATGAGGAAGCCCGGCTAAAGAACGTTGGAAATATCACACCTTGACTGATTCATGGATAAATAATCTATCTGTGGATCCTTGAAGATTTTTGAATGTGAACCCTGAGAGAAATACTTTTGACTTTGATTTTGTGATTATCTCATTAATCCTTTATCACCCAAGTAGCATACAGGCAACCTGGAATTATTTTGTCATTTTTACTGTAAAATTATGAGTCCCATCTTTCTGGAATTTTCTCTGTAGCTCGGAATGGTTGAGGAGTAATGAGAAGCACATGTGGTAAAATCTAGGAGGAGCTTCCGTCTGTGCTCCCATGGAAATGGAGTCTTTTAAAGGACATTTGTAAAACGGTCCCACCGCTGGCCGATGGTAAGAGTTAAAATCTGTAATTGTTTTTCAGAGCAACTGCCTAAAGTGAAGGCAATTCAGGATTGAGATGTGAATGTACTTAAGAGTGATGAGTGTTGGAAAGCTGGAAGGAGTGCTTTGATCAGCTGATGAATGAAGAAAGCGGAGGACAGTTAGGAAGAGCAGAGGATTAGTAAGGAGGAAGTGAGGGCAGCTATGAAGAGGTTACTCTAGATGACAATCCTGTGGAGTCATGGAGCTGTTGTTTAGGAGGGCAGTGGACTAACCAGGATTTTAACACAATCCTGGAGAGTGAGAGAGGAATGGAGAACTGTACTGGTACAGATCTGCAAGAACAAGGCTGATGTACAGAGCTGTAGTAACTACAGAGGGATGAAGAGCCACAGCATGAAGATATTCAGATGTTCAGGTGTTCATTGGGAGTGAGCAGGACAGGACTAGAAATGAGTCCATCAGAGGGTTAGAAGCTCAGAGTCAGAGACGCTGGGACGGTTTGCACATGTGCAGAGGAGGGAGGGTGGATATACTGGACACAGGATGATGAAGATGGAGCAGCCAGGCAGGTGGGAAAGAGGAAGAGGTTCATGGATGTAGGGGGGTTGGTGTTACACAGGGGGATGCTGGGATAGGCTGAGACGGAGACTCCTAAACCGACCAGCTGAACGGCTGTGATTCTGACTTTAGCTCCAATGTCTGCAGCAGTCCATAAAAAGTACTTTCGTCATTGAACACATCCAGTTTTTGGATTCTTCTAAAGAAGAAGAAAAAAAATCGCCCGAGATGGTAACATTGTTCCTCGTTAACATTTATTATGGCCCTAACCAAAAATGAATCACGTCTCCACTAATAACTGGTGACCTACTCGATTACAACGTTTTTGTCTTGTTCTGTTTTAAAAAGATGGATTAAAGTCAGTCATTCATGTTTTCCTGCTCATACACTGTATTTTCAGCTAGTTTTTGCTATCAGCGTTCCATTCAGTATCACAGGCTCTCTTCAGGTTCTCTCACAGCTGCTGCAGCAGTGTGAGCACTGGGGTGTGTGAGCCAGATAATTCAGGGAGTTTAGTCCAACGGGGAGTCCTCTTGCTCCGTCTCTGTGCTCTCTGATCTGATGGGCTCCAGACAAGCTGCAGAGCACTGGGTGAAAGGTCATCGGAGTATTTACATAACTCAGAACTATGCTCCTGTTGTTGCTCTTTCAGGGACAAATGAGGCTCAGTAATCTTCTATGGCAAACACTTGCTAGCATGAACTACCTTTATAAATGTACTCGTGTTCACTTAGCCGCCACTGAGCTGGTGAAGTCAAATCTTATAAGCTTATCATTGTGTTTGTCATGCCAAAGACTTAGCAGCTTGTTTGGAATATTCAGTTATTCTCCAACCCCGATTCTAGAGGTGAAACCCTTCAAACTGATGTTCATCACTTAGATTAAACTCACCTTTTTCAGTACATTTCCAACTGTTGGATCGAGTATTATTGCAAATGGAGATGGTCCACTACCTCAGCCAACACAGGAGCTTTACTCCGGTACCTCCTCTCACACATAAAGACGTGTCACTCGGTAAGAGATGAGGCATTTAGCCATGTTTTCTTTGGGTAAGGAATAAGCATGTAAAAAGTGGCAACTTTCTCACTGTTATGTGTGAGTTGTGAACTACGAGCTGTATGTCGCACTTCTTTAACGTGTTTACTGAAATCACAAATGTGCAAAGATGCATAACGAACCTGCTGAACACACGAAACAATGAACATTTTTAGGTGAAGCTGAGCTTTGAGAGGCAGCAGATGAATAATGGTGCAGCGATGGCTCACACGTGTCCTCTAACATGTGAAAGAAGGCAAACAGACACACACACATAAGTAAACTGTGTTTATTTCATCCACATCACAGTGACCTTGTTTCCAGAGGAGCCCTCTGCTGCATCATGAAGCCAAACTCAAACTTTAGAGCTCTGTTTTCTGTGTGGTTCTTCGTAACAAGTACAGAAACCAAGCGGTTTGGGGAACGTAACAGTCGCAGAGCTTTACTCTTTATGAACGTTATCGTGTGTTTTGGGTTCAGACAGCAGAAATGAACATGGTGTGAAAATGAAGCAAGTGACCTTTAAGCGACTGTTCAGTGGGGGGTGAGTGCTGATGTGGTACAGCTGGTCTTTCAGGAACAGGGAGGTGATCCTTCACAAGAAGCTCATGACGGTTCCCTTTTTCCCCACTTGGTGAGGCTCCAGCGCGTTGAACAGAATAACAATCCTGTCAATCAAACACAGCAGTCAGTCAGTCAGTCAGTCAGTTCATCCAAGTGAGAGCAGCACACTCATCGCTGACCCTAAAGCAATATTTCTACCAAATCAGTTCTCTACATCATCCTAATCTGAAATGTTCCACATGTTTCCAGATGGTCTGCTGTAGGGACGCCCAAAAGGAGGAAGAAGAAACACATACTTACTTGCACCACCTTTGTCGAGCACGCTGGTGCAGAGGTGAGGATTTGGCCTTGTTTTCCTGACTTTTCCCATTACAGTGACTGACGGATCAGGTCTTTTCCCCCCTCTGTTTCTTTTTTTACCATCATCTCTCCAGTGGAAACACTTTGGACAGATCTCTGCGTCCTGGTTAGACTCTGATGTTTCACTTATGTCACTCAGACTTTCTCCTGTTCTCTCTAACAGAGACAGCATGCACATGCCTGTTGGCTTACACTGATTCTGAATCACTACTACGGTGCGTACCTTTGATGAATCCAACAGTAACTTTGTGTGGATACAGACCAAGTACATGTCCACACAAACGTAAGCGAATGAGGCCCAGTGAGCCCCACTATAGCAGCACGGTGTGGCACCGACCCAGCCAGAGTCCAAACCTCAACTCAAACAGTGTGCCGGGACCTTAGGAGAGCTGTGCATGAACAAATACCTACAAATCTCCATGAATCCAAGCAAGGCCATAAATAAGAGTGAGCCAACGTTCCTCCACGACAGAGCCTTCAACTTAGCTACTGACTCACGGGGTGTCCTTAGTCGTTCCCAGCGCTGCAGAGACTGTGCTCTCTGCTGAGACGTGGAGCCGCTGATGTAAAGGCGGTTAGGTTTTACACTGCACGGCATTTTCATTTTCCTTCTGCTTGATATGGTTCCAAGATTCCCTGTGACTTTGCTCCTGGACATTTTCTCTGTCTTAACCCATCGCACCATCAGATGAAGCCTGTCACGTGTGCCGCAGTGGCATCGATTAGTGCTGGGATATGGCCCAGCTTGACTTTATGGCATTCTGCAGAGTGCGAATCATGTAGTAAATATACACCCTCCTCTTTCCAAAGTATATTTATACAACAGCTACAACTACATTCAGAAAAGGCTCAGTGGCTCATGTCCATTAGTTTATTCAGTTAGTGAATCATTCACATTTCACAGCCTTTACATGTGATCACTGTCAAGCTGCTAAGGAGACAGAGCCTCGGTAAACAGGTAACTACAGAGAGTGTGTCTACAGCAGGCTCACCTGTCTTGGTTCAGATCGAGCTCCTTGGTCAGAAACTCAAAGATCTTGGCGCTGTGCTCCTTGTTCTTCTCGGCGGTGTCAGTCACACCGATAGCAGACACTGAGAGGATCACACACGGAGAGGTGGAACCTGCTATTAGCATCGGTAGCCCCGGCGTCACCACCAGGTTCATCCGCTGGACAAAAAGCAGAGACGCTCGCATTGAAACCCGACTGAGAAAGAAGGCTGCACAGACAAAGCTTCATCAAACAAACACAAAGTGTGCATACTTCCACAACACTGCCCATACTCTGCCACAGCAGGGCAGCACAGGTGCACTACAGTTACTCATCTGTGTCCTCACTGCACACGCAAAACGTGATGTAGCCTTAAACATGGTTACAAGCATCAGTTAAGTTAGGAAGTAGACCTGAAACTATGACTTACTCCACTGAATAATACAGTGTTCAATAGTTTGGTGTTAGTAGACTTTGTGCAAAAGTAGAGCTTATGTTTCTCTAAGTAGAGTCACATTCTTTAATGTACATCTCTGAGGTGTAAAATATTAGCGTTTAAAATCCAGAGGTGGTGTTACAATGGAAACAGTAACTCTGACCTCTGACCTCCTACAGTGGCTATGAAACTGACCGAAGCTGAAGCGATGCCCTGTAAGAACATTTTGCTCTCCGTACCTCTGAGTTGTTTGCTTGGTAAGTCATTTTTTCTGAGATTGTTTTAATTATTATTATTATTAGCGTTTCCTTCTTTTTGAGTTGAGACAAAGCTGCGTGAAAGGCATTAGCCACATTACTCTGGGACAGCACAATGATTTGATTTGGTGTAAAAATGTATATATTTTCATAGACATTTGATAGCTGCTTGTGGCAAATTGAACTGCATGTTGACAAGATTTCAAGCCCTGACCTAACACGGTACCCCAGTTTAATTGTACTCCTGTAAACTGGTGAGACGTCGTCCCCTGTCCGTGCTCCAGATACGAGCAGTCGCCTCTCTGCCAGCATGTCATTAGGTTTGGTAAAAAAAAAAAGAGTTCAAGCAAATGCACGTACATGTTAATATTATCTTTGGATCACAATACACAACGACATGCTGATTAAAATACTGTTCATGTGTTTAGAATAAAGACTGCCTCTGTGTTTCTGCTCCATGGAAACTCTTGTTTTACCAGCGTGCTCCTTGTTCACTCTGTCAGTCACACGTCTGTTACAAAGAACAGATCTCCAGAACATCACATTCCTGGAAGATCACCTCGACATCCAGTATTGTCTAAAGTCTTTGTGTTTCTCTGATGAGCATCAGTATTAAATATGGATTCTTATTAGCAGCTTTACTGCTTGTTGGCTCCAAACACTTTAAAGGTTTAACAGCTCTTCAAGCCTCAGTGGTCCTAAAACAGAGTGCCTGTTTGTACCTGCTGACTAAAGCTACGCTGGAATTCAGCTTTTACTTTATTCTTTACATCAGAGCAGGGGTGGGGAACTCCAGGCCTCAGGTCAGTGTCCTGCAGGTTTTAGATGTGTCCTTGATCCAACACAGCTGATTTAAATGGCTAAATGAACTCCTCAACATGTCTTGTAGTTCTCCAGAGGCCTGGTAATGAACTAATCATGTGATTCAGGTGATATCTAAAACGTGCAGGACACCGGCCATCGAGGCCTGGAGGTCCCCACCCCTGATCCAGAGGCTGCAGCTGCGGGAATCCGGTCTTTAAGTCTGACGTCATTAGCTGCGTCCAGGCCCAAACTCCGCTGCAGGTCCCAAAGTCAAACCACTGCAGCATCACTGAGAGTTAAAAACTGTCTACATTCTTTCATCTTTAATAAAATGATCAGCGTTGCTGCTTTACCAGGTGTAACAATTAAGTTTAACATCCAGGCATCCATGAAAACAGAATTTATTACATTTAACGGAGTTAGAAGTTAGCAGGAAGTTAGCTCGCTAGTTTCCACCTAAACATGATATAGCATGTTCT
>VUQG01041075.1:0-10631 GCA_015106755.1 Etia nguti | reverse complement strand
CCAACACAATGGGCAGCACACTGAACTCATTTTATAAGTGAAGAGAAACTTGTAATAACTCATGAAAGAATAAAGTTACGTTGAAACCAAGCACACCATTGTTTTTCTTGTGACATTACCAATAAGTTTGATGTGTCACATGGCCCTCTTCCTATTGAAAAAACAAAAGTTGTATCCAAGATGGCCGACTTCTAAATGGCCACCATGGTCACCACCCATCTTGAGGAGTTTGCCCCCTCACATATACTAATGTGCCACAAACAGGACTTTAATATCACCAACCATTCCCATGTTATTACGGTGTATCCATATAAATGGCCCACCCTGTAGAATAGAATAGAGTACAACAGAATAGAATAGGAATCTTTGAGCACTAGAAATGAAATGTTGAACCTGTGCAGTGTCCAACTTTCACAGTTTCCCATCAGATCCAAACAGGAAGCAAATCAGACCAAAACACACACACAGCCTTCCCTTGTCGCCACGCCTTTCCACAGTGCTGTGTGTGTGTCTTTACACCTGTCCCACAGAGTGTGTGTGTGTCTAAAGTCTAAAGTCCTGCATTGTGTTTTGCGTCTTCCAGTAAACAGAAGTTGCAGTAGCCACAGCGGCCTCGCTCACAGTCACACCCCAAACCCAAACACATACCTCGCTTTGTACCTGGCAGTGCATCAGCCTCAACACTGGGAGAGATGCTGGGTGGCACGACACACCCTCTGCTTCGGTCTCCTGCTCTTTATTTTACGAGTAAATGGTTGATTGTTGTTTGCTTCTTAGCAGTCTTACGTTTTAATACGGCCTGACCTCAAAGCTGACTTAGCTTTAAAATGCACAACAAAGTTTGAACATCAGCGCTGATCACACAACGAGTGCTGAAGCTGGCACATGGGCATATCAGAGGTCATAAATGGGTCTAATCAGCATGTGATCCTGGTCTGATGAACCTTTAACCGGATCCAAAGAAGTGTTTGTTGCCTTCAGGAGATTGTAGAAGCTTCATCTACAGGGCCCAGATACAGGCCAGTTTTTAAACCATTACAGTATTATCATAACTTGAAATACATCACTATGATACATGTTGAGACGAGACTCCTTAAGAAAACAAACTGCAATTTCAACAAGACGTCTGTTTTTCCACATCTGCTCAGTCTACTGCTTTTCCTTTTCATTAAATGTTTATGTCATAGCTTTATGATCGAAAAATCTGGAGCTCCAGAAGTAATCCAAATACAAATTTCTACACATTTTCCCTACTTTACGGTTATACAGGTAGCACAACAACAGGAGTACGTCGAGCCTCAGGTTCAGGTCAGATTTGGAGCCAGATGTGTTGCACCAGCGCAAACTGGGCTCAGGCATAAAAAAACGTACTGTCAGGTCTTGATGCATTCTCAATCACCCAGGAAAGTAAATCTCCAAAACTTGATTCTGTTCATCTGGACGTAGCGTTTTGTGGGAGAAACGTTTCGTCACTCATCCAAGTGACTTCTTCAGTCTCAGCTGACTGCAGGTTTCCCCAATCTTATAAACAGTACATTTGCATAGCATTGTAAGATGGCGAACATCTTTCGCCATCTTACAATGCTGTGATTGCAGCCATTCCCCAACTCTCTGTGAATGGTACTCATGGCCATTGATCAGTGGTCTTTGATCAGTGGGTTTTGGTCAGTGGTTGTTGATCAATGGTCACGAGAATTTGCATAATTAAGATTAAGGAACTGACCTCCCAGCCCATTGTTCCTTCAGTGGGCTGGTTTCAGTCATTATGCAAATGTACTGTTTATAAGATTGGGGAAACCTGCAGTCAGCTGAGACTGAAGAAGTCACTTGGATGAGTGACGAAACGTTTCTCCCACAAAACGGTACTGTCAGGTATTTCAAAAGAGAGCCCAGTGACAGGATTGCCTGTGAGAGGTGGGAACTTTTTGCAACAGATCCTGTTGGGTATTTCTGAAGGTGCAAAATACCCCAACCATATTTAAATGTGGTTGATTTGTAGATTTATTGTCATTCGGCATGTTAAAAACATGAAAGAATGAAATTTGTTTCCCAAATAAGAACAAATATAATAAACAGAATAACAGTTAGCGGTCAACTAAATTATGACATGCAGTTTACTGCTAATTATGTCAATATTTAATGCCAAAGAAAACAAGCATGTCTTATTTTTTGTGCTTGATATTTGAATGAGCTTGCAGACCCTCATGTTTAGAAAATGGGGCAACTTTTATAAATCGCCCATAAAAATAACCACACCTATGAGCGCTATTTAAGGCGTGCACTCACTCGCTATTTTGCCCTTTTGTTTGGCCCTTGGTTTGGTAGTTAGGTGAGTCTTTCATCCTCATTTGGTTTGAGTATAAAAATGTTGTAATTAAGCTTCCTGAAGTTTGCAGGCTGGTGGTGTATGGAAGCAAATGACAAAACATGTCCTTGGCCAATAACTTATGAACCTAATTGTAAGTGTAATAGAACATAATAAAACAAATGAATGATGGCTCCTGCAACAAAGGCTGCACTTTTTGCTAAAGTCCTATCCCCAAATCAAACTGTGTGCTGGGCACTCTGGGCTCAGCTGTCACTCCCAAAACATGTATACCAGACATCCAATAATATCATTAAAGTGAATTCTATTAATCACTGACATGGTGACAGCCTTAAATAACACACAGGTGCTAGGAACCTCTCACTGAGTCAAATCGCCAACCAGTCTGTGCTTGTCTGAGCTGTTATTATCATAGATAATAATTAATTATTTAGGGTAAAAGTCTAGACGTGGGCAACAGATTGCACTCACTCCAACCTTGTACTACACTGCTGGTCACTCATCCCAGATTTCCTTTAATTTAATAAACTACCGCACTCAAAACTCACAGCTGAAACCAAGTGCTGGAATAAAACCAACATTTACAGCAAATAAAGCTACACTTCAAACACACTCAACCTCTGCCTGCTGGGATTATCAGGTTTCAGGCTGTTGCTAGAAAGAGAAATATCCACCCTGTGTGCTTGCAGAAAGCTCTGAGTCGGTCTCAGATTCAGACGTCTGTGGTCCGTTTGCCTCAGTTTTGTTGGTTTGAGCTTTAACACCTGGCATGCGTACCTGCGGACGGTGAGCTGCAGGGTCTTGTACGATCCTTTGATCAGAGCGATGGCCTCCTGACGGTATCCGGTCAGCTCAATGTCATTAATGATGACAATCTCATCGCCCACCCGCAGAGGCTGCTCCAAACTGTCCGCCTTACCGCCCACCTCGACCTGCACAAACAAACACACAACATCAGCTGATGCAGTCCAAACGTGTGGAGTGTGAGTTCCTAGCACCCGAGTTTGTGGGGCAGCAGCTCGTTACGCAAGCCTGCTCCTGGTACTGACCTTCCAAATTAAAGGTCTGAGAGCTGAAAGGGGCCAAGGTTTAAAAGGTTTCTAAGATCTTAATGACCTCAAACTTCGACTGGTGTCTGTGCTGAATTAGGCTGAACATACAAACTGATGAAACATGTTGGGCTACACTTCCTCTGGCAGCTGCTATCAGGCTGTCTATTGTTCTGGTAGGACTCGCAGGGTCACTGCAGGGAAGAGCAGGAGGTCTTGGGTGTTTGGGATTCTTACATCCTGTGTGTCTCTCAATTCTTCGTAGGTTTCCTTCCTTTAGACGTCAGAGTTATCATAGTTTTGTCATTTCTAATCAGTTTTTATTCCTGTTTCATTCATTTTGCTTCTATTTTAATTTTTTGTTTTTTTGTTTGAAAATGTTTAACGTTGTTTTGCTTCAGTGTTAGTTTTAGTTTTGTTTTCCAGATATATTTGTCAAAATTCAGGCAACATTTAAGATGTTCAGATCAGGTATAGCACTAAGTATTCATCGACAGCCTAAACTATTGTGTTTAGTTTTGAAAGCCTATAATATTGTTTCTCTTAGTTTTCCCTTTTTTTCAAAGGCAAGTTTTTTTATTTTTATTACCTACTATTCATGTTATCTTATTATTACATTTGTTACTTAAAATGATAGATAAATAAAGAAAACTGTAATAACCTTGGTGATTGTCCGATCACAATGTCTAAAACCTGTCTAAAAATGTAAGTAAATTATTTAACAGTGTGTCCTAAACAAGTGTGTGTGTGTGTGTGTGTGTGGGGGGGGGGGGGCTTAAAAAGGAAATATTCTAAAATTATCCTAAGCTACTTTAAAATAATAAAGTATTTATATTTAGAAAAGAATCAGCACTAATGGCACAGATTAGATGAGTGTTAACAGGAAATGCTGTTGTTGAGGTTCTTTTTGTAAGTGAAGTTTGGTTGAGTCTCTGAATGAAGCATCGGTTTTTCAATGCTCTCAGTCTGAGTGCTGCATACTGGAAACTGCATACGTGTTTGGAAAGCCTGACAGGGGTAGCAGTAAGCATTGGAAGAACTTGGCGTTTTACCAGCTGCATACAGTACATTTTTCATTTTGTTATAGCACACTGAAGTAAACCTTCACTTTAATTACAGCACAAATCAAAATCAGAGCAAACCCAAATGTGACTCGAATGTCTCTGATCACTCCCACACGCTGTCTGAAGTGATGCCGATTCAACGGAAACTCCTTCTCTAACACACACACACACACACACACTGTAGATATCAGCGTGACCCCGCTACTTTATCATTGCTGACAGTGATGACTCTTAGCACCCTGTCACTGTGTGTGCAGCAGTATCACACCACACGATTGCCTGTTTATCAGTCTGTGTGTGTGTGCGTGCGTCCTCTTAAAGGTCACATCATCTTGTTCAGCGTGAGATAAACTCAATCAAATCCTGAGCTGCTCATCAAAATATTTCTGGACAAGCGTCATCTGCTCAAAGTGCACTGATTGATTAGTAGTAGTGCACAGTTACAGAGGACGAGTGTTCTGGTACTGAAAGCTTCTGGAAGTTTCCCTTTGTTATCCTATAGGTACACGGTGCATGTGAAGATCAGAAAGAGGACTGGGTTTGCCTAAATGTAATCTCAAAACCCCTGCCTGTCGTCTGAAGACCATTTTGATTTTTATTAGCTGCATATCTAAACTTTGTTGATACACAGAACACACTGGTCCACTTGCTCCAGAGGCTAAAACCAGCGGTGTAACTAATGAGTTCCCAGATGGGAAAGATGCATTACTGATAAGATAAGACGCCTTATTGTCCTGTTGATTCCTGTTTTAGATCGTAATAAGTAAGTATTAGAGATGTCACAGCACCATAAGCCAATTTATAGCATTTACTATTTGGATATCAGGCATGAAGTGAGCAGCAGCAGACATTTTTCAGAGCCTAAACTCAGCAGAGTCGTTTTGGAAGACATATCTCATCAGTTTGGTCCTGTTGAGGCTGCTAAGCTTTGCACTTGGAAAGGTCAGATTAACCACGATGGGTAAAAAACACCAGAGAGTGACTCTGTTTGTTTGCACATATTTTCCTGTGATCGACAAAGGTGTCTCGCTCTGTTCTGAAACAATAAACCCCACCCAGCTGGGACTCTTCCAGTTTTAAAACCACTGCCAAAAATGTCTTGCAGGGAGTGTCTGAAGCTCTTCTGAATTACAACACGTGTTCCTTTTCAACAAAAACATGATGCGTCTTCACACACATCCTGCAGCTGCAGCATCAGGAAAACACAAAGCTTTGATGAACATGTACCATCTGTGCTGAGCGACTTTAATCACGACTCTGAGGAGATAAACATTAGTGCACGGTCGCAGGTGTTTATCTACACTAGCGCTGATTAACACAAATGAGTTGTATCTAATGAGCGTTACTGATGCGAGGGAAATGAAACATCCTCTCAGAGCTGTGAAGGAAAACTGTGTTAAAGCATTCCAGAGTTCTGCAGAACGATGCACATGCCTGCACTGTTTGCCTTTTTCAGGAATAAATATACCCAAATAAGGCCCACAGAATCACTCAGCAACTCCTAGAGAGAGTGTGAGTGTGTGTGTGTGTGTGTGTGTGTGTGTGTGTGTCAGTGACTGTGGTATTCCAGCTGAAATTCATTATCCTGCAGACCGAGATATCTAAACAGAATGGCTCAGCCCGCTCATACCGTGACTGAAACAACATACCTCCTCTAATCAATAAAGACTGTGTGATTTGGGAAAATATCCTCTGAGAGCGATGGGGGGCCTCGGCCAAGGAAAAGAACTCTCTCTCTCTAAACTCCTTTAGAGCTGGAGTCAGGTTCACTGCCTTTCTAGCTTGTGAAAACTTGAAGTTTCCATACTTTTGACCTCTCATTAGAGGTTAAAGATTAGGCATGTTCATAAGTTATGTGCAACTGTCTTTATTTATTAATCTGAGGGATATTTAGAGGTGATTATATCCAGTGTTTAACAAAAAAAAGAGCACAAGTAAAACATCCTGAAGATATAATATGCTGACTTTTAGTTCCAGGATTAAAGGATATAGGAGTGCAAAAAACAAAACAAAACGGGTAACCCAGCTCACTTAGTACTGCAATTTCATGAAGCTGGTTTACTCCCAAGAGACATATTTTAAAAGAATTATGAGGATATCCTGATGCTTTAACTCTAAAACACTGGACCCTACATTTACCACAGTGCAATACTGCAGCATCTATTCATCAAGGACTTCTCACCTCTTTTTTCACATTTCCAGTTTTTAACACTGTGGTTCTGAAATAAATCTAATGGCCGTCATTATGACATATTCGAGGTTATGTTCTCATGCTTCAAAACCAAACAGATACTGAACCCGTTTAAAAGAACCAGTAGACTAGTGTGACACTTAACACACACCATTAACTGCTGTTTTACCTGTAACACATTTCTTATTTTGCTTGGCCACAACCAACATAACATTATAGATTACAGATTGTATCTATAATCTATAAATCTTCAGCCATGAGCTGGGTCTAAATGGGTCTACTGGTCTTTGCTTTTCTGGAAAATCTCAATACCATGTCATCTAGGCTGTTTTGTTCAACAGCTGAGAGACTGGTGAAAACACTGTGAGTGTAAAGGAGGCTTATCAGCAGATTAGAATTGACGGTAAAAACACTTACACATCTTTGCAGCACCATTAATACATACACATTCCTGTGATTCACTGGGTGGTTTTAAAAGTTATATGGCTTAAAAACTGGGACATATAAAACACATCCAACCTGCAATCATTAAAACATGCTGTAAATAAAAGAATCAGTGAAAACATGGCACCTTCAAATGATTTCAAACCAAAACTCTGAACATAACCCGCTTTCCACCAGGTTATGTGTTCAGCATGTTACCATGGTGATATAGCCAGGTACAAAAAAGAGCCACTTTCATGACACAGAAAACTCCGACTATAAGCTCAACACAGATCGCCAAAACCTATAATATTCTTTCGGAGTACAGACCTCAGATTTTACTTAAGGTTAGCAAGGTGGAGTTAGCCAGCTTATCAAATTATCCAGGCTCTCATTCGTTAGTTTGTGGCCTTAATGGCAAGATAATTTTCCTGGTTAGTCTTGAGTTGGTTGAATTAGCTGACTTATTCTCTAAAAACAGTATTTTGTGTGAGCTAGGTAGCTTGTTAGCTAACTTTACCTCAAACAAAGCTAGCTTTGATCCTGAAAGTGCACTTAAAATGTCTTGAGTCTTTTATAACAAACAAAGTTTTAAATTAAATCATAATAAGAAATTGTCAATAAAAAGCATTTTAAAAAGTTGCACAATGCAAAATTGAATAAAGCCCTGGATCTTTTTCAGGTTGCGTAAACATTTCAGTCCCGGCAAAGACTTTGTGTTGAACTGTTCACCTTTACACTGATAGTGTAACCCTGGCACACACACAGGTCATGAGATCTTCAGATTAAAACTCATTAAGTTTTAATCCGAAGGTTTAAATTGCCTTGAGCCATCGCTGTGACCTCTGACCCCAGTTCAGCACTGTTGATACAAAACAAGCAAAGTGTGCCAGATGTCTTTTACGGTTGGTTGGCGGCAAAAAGAAGAAATGAGTGAGAGACACAAACAGGAAAGGAGACAGGACATAAAGAGAGACGCAAAAAACTGAAGCGCGACATCGTGCTGGTGTTGGGGTCAAACATGGAGAACTGTGCTAACGCCAGCTGAAGTACAGCACAAAATAAAAGCATGATTGTATTCAAAAGCAACCAGGAAAACACATTATTCACATTCTTGTCCTATTTTAGAGTGTTTGGCCTCCATCCCAGAATAACCTTCACACAAAGACATACACACACACACACACACACACACACACACACACACGTACCAGCCTGGCGATTTGCATTTTAATAAAATGAGGCCAGGATGGCCGTAAGGACATAAGGGGCATCGTTAGTGGTCATCTACTACAATATCAAAGGTTTTGAGCTTTTTAAAAACATTTTTAAAAAAAATATGAACTGTATTATAAAAGAGTTTAACTTTCAAATGATGTTTCTTGGTTTTAAAAAGTATAAAAATTAGAAAGTCCATCACAGATATCACTGAATCTTTGGCCAAAGTGTGGCTCTACAGCTTTCACTGGGCCATATTTGATGGTGTTGACTCAGGCTGACTCAACTTACCCAGAGGTCCATCTTATATGAGCCAGGGGGCAAGTATGTTGTGATGTCTGGCTCACACAACACTAACCAGCGCCATAACTGAGCCAGGAGTGCCAAAAGTAGCCCAAATTGGGCCCATATTCCTCTCCCATCTGGGATGATTCTGGGCAATGAAGCAGCAGCTGGTAAAGAGTAACACTTTCATTACTGACACAGTTGTAGGGGTTACTGATTATTGGCGCATCGAGTGATTTATTTAGAATTCGTTTAAGGCAAAAAGCCTCAAAGACAGTGAGGCTTAAGAGCAAAGACTACATGTGAAAAAATGGATGTAGTCATCAGTGAAGTCTTGATTTTGAAGCCACAAGCCAAGTGTTTTCTTTTCTTTTCTGTTTTTTTTACTCAGGTTTTCCCCAACACAGGTTGCACAGGTTTATTTTGCAATCCTTCTGATCTCATGTTTCATACACTCTCGCTGGTCAGGTTTCTGCTCTAGCAGCTGATGATGTCACTTTGCAGTTTCTAGTCTTGGTTCTGGGGGTCAGACAGACTTTAAATCCACCTCACGGAGTGCAGCTGGGGGTTGTTGTTCTGCAGCAGAGTTAAAAGCCCATCCAAGGGATGAGGAAGCTACTGAAGAGGCAGTTGATTATTGCTCCTGAATATATAGTTTTATTAGTTCGTTTATTTTATAAAAGCAAAACGCATGTACACATGTCTCTACAAACATAATCATTCTTATTCAATGAGAAAAATGGCCATGCTGGTGTTTTGAAACCAGACATGATGTGGATCATTCCTTTTTATGAGCCTGTTACAGATGTACCTGTTTATTTTGTCCTGCCTCATCCTCCTTTCTGCCTCTAATGGGACCATAATTTATCAAATGAACATCATAATCTATTTAATAAGACTTAAAACGAACAAATGAAACCATAAACTCATCAGTAAAGTGTGTATTCAGATCATAAATCATTCGAGAATTAGGCTCAGTTACCCACAGACTTCTATACAGACCGACTTCCAACCAGAGTTGTCGCCCCCTGTTGGTCATTAGAAAAAGAAAACGGAGAACTAAAGCTCTTCCACATTGGCTTCATCTTCCAAACCTCTTTCGTGTCTTTTAAAGCCTGCCCCGTGCTAGGATGTAAAAATCAGAAGATCTCAGCCTCACTTGCTTAGATATTGTCCTTCTGTTTCATGCAGCACATTAAATTAGAGGCAAGTGCTACTAAAAGGCCGGACTGCCCCTTTGAACTGCAATCTCTGTGTTGATCAGGTGTTCGCAACAATTACAACAACTTTAATAACTTTTCTTCATATATTTAAATTAAATTAAAACTTCTGCCACTGATATGCTGTAGTTACAGTTTATAAATAATAATATTCACTGATTCATGTAAAATCAATCGATATGATTGGAATAATTATTCACTCTTTCCCTGTTTCCGGCTTCCCGTCATGTGCAGCACAGGTCACAAACACAGCAGGCCTCACACTTCCTCTCTCCTACCTTGGAGATGATGAGCGGCTCTCCGTGCTCCAGGCCACCCTGCAGGGTGAAGCCCCACGGCGCTCCTCCCTGCAGCCGGGCCTCCACCAACACCCAGCCGCCTCTTTCTCCTCCACCGCCCGCCGCCTGCTGGAGCCCTGCCCGGCCACCGCTCTCCATGCCCGGCCAGGGGGAGCGCACACTCCCGGCTCCTATGTCCTCAGCCTGAGGAGGAGAAGGAGGAGGTGGAGGGGAGGGGGGAACCGGTATGAAGAAAACGAGCTCTCCTTCACGAGCGCATTGCCGTCATTCATTTATAACTCCTCATTAAGAGCGAAGCGAGCAGGAGGTGTCCGTGCACCGAGTCGCGTTTCCTGCAAAGTGCATTCCTGGAGCGCGCAGAGCGGCGGATCCTCCGCCGGAGAAACTCCTAAAAAACACCCCGAAACTTCTCCGTAGGAGTCTGAAGGGAGTCCTAAAAGTTTACAGAGAGGAGGAGGCCATCAAACTTCCACATGAACGAGAGGCAGCCCGAATCAGATCTGCTCAAACACAAATCCAAACCTTCTCCCCCCCCCCCCCCCCCCTCCCCCCTTTT
>VUQG01041074.1:0-14241 GCA_015106755.1 Etia nguti | reverse complement strand
CTCCTCTCTGGAGGGGAGAGGGAGGGGAAACAGGGGGACAAAGGAGGGGGGAACAACTGAGCTGTAGTGCCTTTTCACTGTGCAATACTTTTTGTAGGAGGAACCCACCCGAGGGATTAATAAAGTTTTATCTAATCTAATCTAATCTAATCTAATCTAATCTAATCTAATCTAATCTAATCTAAAACAACACGGCAAAGCATTCAAAATGAGCTTTGTACACTTTATCTTCAGGGAAATGTAGTCTCACCACAGCAGACTCACTCACATCCACCAGCACGTTATTAAGGACACATACAAATACAGTCACATTTTCTGAGAACTGTTGATCTCTTCCCCCCGATCCATCCATCCATCTTCTTCCGCTTATCCGGGGCTGGGTCGTGGGGACAGCAGCCTAAGCAGAGAAGCCCACACCTCCCTCTCCCCAGCCACCTCCTCCAGCTTCTCCAGGGGAACACCGAGGGGTTCCCAGACCAGCTGAGAGATATAACCCATCCACCATGTCCTGGGTCTGCCCCGGGGCCTCCTCCCGGTGGGACATGCCCAGAACACCTCACCCATGAGGTGCCCAGGAGGCATCCTTGTCAGATGCCCGAACCACCTCAACTGGCTCCTTTCGATGTGGAGGAGCAGCGGCTCTACTTTGAGCCCCTCCCGGATGGCCTAGTTGGCCTCAAATACCTAGTGCTTAGGAATTCTCTTAAATACCTTTCCGTCAAGATGACATAAAAGGGAGACATAGGACGTAGGAGGTAACCTTTTGGATAATTAACTGTAGCCAAGCTCTAACAAAGCCCACATTTTAAATGCAACATGCAAACAATGTTTGCTATGTACGTATAATGGAATCAAATAGCTTCTGAATAGGGTTTCAGTGAATACATTGGGCATATTGAGGGTCGAGATAAACTGTTCATATTTTTACAACTCTTCTGAGCTGTTTTCATGTGTGAAAGTGGTGAAGTGTTACAGGGAGATAATCTACAACTCTGCAACACATCCTTCATTCAGCAGTGAAACACATTTTAACCCTAGAACACTATCGCTATTGTCATGACTGCGCTGGCAGACTTGTGGAGGTTGAGAGTAAGGACCCAAGATGCAGGCACGGCTGAGATGCAAGTGAGTTTTATTCATAAGGTGGGTGATACAAACAGAAATGGTGAAGGCGTGGACAGAAACTAAGCAAAATCTAAACTGGAAAAAACTAACAAAAACAGACCTGAAAACCTTAAATGGAAACGCAGGGAGACTCGGGGAAACAACACAGACGAACCAGCAACAAGCAGGAAAAAACACAGGGTTCAAATACACAAAGGAGCAATCAGGGAATGAGAAATAAGAGGGAGACACAGCTGGGATTACTTGGACAGAACGCGAACAGCTGCAGGGGAGAGAAAAAAAAAAAAGAGGCATTTTTTGAGTGGGTAAAAATGACCAGTTGACTAAAATATTTTTTTCACCATATGCATTCCCTTGGAAATCACCACTTTGTGATATTTATTCATAACAACTGCACTAAATAAGGATAACATGCAAATTCCAGGACCACTCTTGCTTACCTATCCCTTACATCCAGTCAGAACACGCAGGGTAGTAATGGCATGGACACACTTCCTGTCCAAGCCTGCGGGGCAGCCAGCACACCTCACTAAGGGACTACTGCTTTCTGCTGCCACTGGTCCTACCTCACCTGCAAGATTGCCAGGGGTAGGGAGGTCGAGCACGCTACAGATCAGGACTCTGAGTTGATGTGACAGATTTGAAGAGGGGATCCTTTGCTCTGCCTATGGTTTGATGAGTGCCAGTGCCAAAGCCTGCATATAAGGTCTCCTCTGCATTTGGTTGTCCCCTCTCTTTATTGCATTCTCATTGTGAATGATCCGCAAGTTCATGACACCAACATTGATCATGCCATAGAAGACGCAAAGGGGACATCTCTTGTTTTTTCTTCCAGAGCCATAGCGAGCGCACATCTGGTCAAAAGTACACTTCCCTTTGTTTGGTTGTAAAATCCAATAAATTAAGGTTTGCGAGTGGGTCCTATGCTTGGTTGTGTGTGCGTGGATGACAGGAGCAGGACAGCCTTCTTTTTTGAAGCTTTGTCAGGGAGGAAGGACACCAAGGTTAGTTCTTTGGTGAATGCACTGGAGCCTGGCATGTGATTTTCTTTACCTTTCATCACTTGCGGGATCTCCCTTTTGTTTGCTTTTACTGTGCCCACAAGGGTCATGCCACACTTCTGCAGCAGATCAATCACTAACAGTAATCAGCTAACAACTGCCAAGTGTCACGGTTCTGGTTCATTTTGACCCAGCATTTTTGGTTCTTGTATTTTTGGTATTTATCTATATAATGGTCTATGTTCTGATTCTTTAGTTATCCTGTTTTGAACATTATATTCCATGTTTAAGTTTATTCTGGTTAAGGGTTTAGTTCTTAGGTTTTGTTTTGGTGCCCTTGTGTTTCCTGTAGGTTTAGTTCAGTGTCTAGTCTGCGTCTTTGTATAGTTGTTTCTTGTTTCCTGTTTTTATTGTGAAGGTCCATGTCTTATGTGAGTGTATTCAGTTTTGCTTCCCTCATCTCGTCAGTTACTTCCAGCTGTGTTCCCCACCTGTGTGTAATCTCCCTGTGTTCTTCTGTGTGTATTTAAGTCGTGTCTTCTCATGTTCTAGTCGCTGGTCCGTCTGTTAATCTCCCGTATATCAACTGTTAATCTCCCATGAATCTACCATGTGTTTACCCTGCTGTTCACCTGCTTATGCCCCTGCTCACGCCCCTGCTCACCCTCCGTCATGTTCGTGTTCATGTTTAACAGTTTAGTTTTTCCCAGTATAGTTTAGCTTTAGTTCCGTTTGCCGTTTTCCACTTGTGTTTTATTTTTACAATAAACCTCCTTCGCACCTCCACGAGTGCCTGCACTTGGATCCTCCTTTATTTTTCTCCACACGGCTCATCCCATTCGCCGTGACAGTACGGACCAGCCACATTATGGATCCAGCGGCATTCGCCCCACCCAAGAAGCTCCAGGAGGACACTGCTTCAAGGTTGGTTAACCTGTGGCTCGAGCATGAGTGAGAGGGATTTCTCAGTGCTGTGGAAGGAAGGCTACAGCAGCTTATTTCCAGTCACCCCTGGCTATTGGACTCACTGCACCCGCTCGCACAAGATTTCATCCTCCATGAACTTCACCTTCACCCCCCCCGCCGCTACCGCTCGCCTGCTCGCCTCGACGGAGGATGTGCTGTCTGAACCGCCGGACGTGGAGTTACCCGGCTAGACGTTTGCGCCGCCGGCGCGTCACCCCACGGATGTTGGGACTTCAGAACTGCCGGCTGTGGTGAGTGAAAAGAACACTGACTCTGACACAAGGACTATTTTTTCTGGATCTGTTTTCTGTGCAGCAAGTGAGGGAAATGGTGTTTTTCCTGGCTCCCCGACGACTGCTGTAAATGAGACTGGCTTTCCCGAGACTGCAGTTGGCCGGCCCCGGGAGGATTACTATGAGCCCGCGTGCAGCCAGCTCACGCCTGCACAGGCGTTCTACAGGATGTTGGGGATTATCATCGTGCCACCCGGCTCTCCCAGTGTGTCCACACCACAGCCGGAGCAGCCACGCCAGAGTTTTTCCCCATCGCCGTCAAGCACCCCTGCTCCCTCCTCCACCAGGATGCGACGTACCTGCGATCGGCGCCCCCGGCTCCAACAGGAGTCCAACTTCCCTCGTGGACGCCCAGCTGGGGTGAGTGAGAAAGACTTCGTTCCTCCGCGTTTTGTGTCAGGGAATACACAGACTGTTTTCACCAAGGTTGCTAAAGCTAGCATTATGAACCCCAGAGTGTTTGTTTAGAGAATAACTGTTTCCCTCTGGGTTCAAAAAACTGTGCATCTCGTGTTCCTTCAGAGTCGGGAGTTGTTAAGACTGTTTCATCTGGGACCGTTTTGCATTCTAACGCAAGCTTAATTAAGGACTCCATTTGTTTTATTCCTTCTAAGCCCAAATTAATTTTTTGTGAATCTGTCTACCGTGAGCCTGGTGATTTTGTGTCAGTCACTTCCCGGCCAGAAGCTCAGTTAGCCGCCCGGCCAGAAGCTCAGTCAGCAGCCCACCTGCCCTCAGTTCAGTCAGCCACACCACCACCTGTTACACCTCCACCACAATCATCTCCGCTCCCCGTAGGTCAGCCCTTAGCTCCCCTCTCTGTAGCTCAGTCTTCCGCCCCGCTACCTGTAGCTCAGTCGCCAGCCCCGCTACCTGTAGCTCAATTGCCAACTCCACCACCATTTTCACCTCAACCATTACTTCAGTTGCCGCTAGCTCAGTCCATCGCTCAGTCACCTATAGCTCAGTTGTCAGCCCACTCATTGATTCAGCCACCATCCTCACAGTCTCATCCTAAGCAGGGAACACACTTCACAAAAACATCTGCTGGTTCTCTAAAGCTGGCCTTCTTAGAGACAGTTACTCCCTCCAGGGCCTCCTCAGAGGCTGGGTGTCAGCCACCAGCCGATTCTGGACCCCTAGAGGTTAAGACGCCAGCACCAGCTGCTTCACCTGAGAACTCTACTGAGCAGTCTCAGTCGTCATCCCCTGCTGAGAGCTCCAGCGAGTTCACCTATCCACCTCCGTCCTCTGTTGGGTGTGTTAGTGAACACTTTCAGCCCTCTGAGGACTGCATCCCACTGTCGCTGCCTGAGCCAACCCAATGTGCCGCTCAGCTCCAGCCAGTGTCCACACTGCCAGAGGTCGCCGTACCTGCTGGTTCTGTGCCCGTCTCCGCTGGAGGGTCCGAGGGTCTTCTGTTACAGCTGGGGTTCAGGAGAACCCCGCCAGCATCAAGCCACGTCAGCTGGGGGTTCAGGAGAGCCCGGCCAGCATCAAGCCACGTCAGCTTGGGGGTTCAGGAGAGCCCGGCCAGCATCAAGCCACGTTCAGGAGAACCCAGCCACCATCCACCGTCTGGTCCTGCCTCGTCTGGTCCTGCGGTTGCTACACCGCCGTCTGATCCGGCTCGGCCTGTACCACCTCGCCTTCGCCGGCCGCTTTCAGGGCCCTAGCTGGACGTCATCACCGTCCAGGGCGGCCTCCTGAATGAGTTCGTCACCGCCGTTGGCTTTGCGGCCGGCCTCCGGACCTGCTCTGTCGCTGCCACTGCCTTCCGTGTGGCCGGCTTCCGGACCTGCTCTGTCGCCGCCACTGCTTTCCGCGTGGCCGGTGTCCCGAATTCTTTGATGCTGGGCTGAGAACAAACCACCAATACTCAGAACAAGTCCAGTCAAAAACAATTATTTATTAAGCACAAAGAACACAGGTGTGGGAGATGTACACGGTACCACCCTCAGCGTGGTCCGGTAGATCTCAAAGAGGAAATACACAAGCTTCACTATTTAAAGGGCTGTACACGCCCTGTATGCGTAAGCAGATAACATAACATGCATCAGTTATCGTTAGTGAGAGTTAAATACACTTCCTTTGTCGCCATCTTCTATAACACTTAGGAAACTATTTCCACGGCCTTTCACTCCAGGTGTTTCCTGTTGTTCTAACTATGAGGCCCAGGATATGTGGCACATCCTAAGTACATCCTGTTCTGACAGTGGAGACACACAGACAGTCACAAACAAAACACTCTTCCCAAGATTAGTACTTCATTCGGCATAATACTATTAAAACATAACACTTTATTGGCGTTAATGATACTTCATATATTGCCATTTAAGCTTTTATTTCCCACACCGGCCTCCGGACCTGCTCTGTCGCCGCCACTGCCTTCCGCGTGGTCGGCCCCCAGATTTGTATCGCCTGTGTCACCACTGCCGTCCGCACGGCCGACCGCCTGAACAGTGTCCACGCCACTGCTGCTTTCGCGCAGTCAGCCCGGAACTGGCCCGGCTTCCTGAACGTTTGATTTATGGACTCATGTTTGACCCAGTTTAGTTTTGTTTTGAACTGTTTTCATGTATTTCTGGAGCCATGCTCCTTGTCTTTTGTTTTGTTTCTGTTCCCCCATCCTGGAGCCCCTCCGCCTGCCCTGGTCTGGTGATCTTGTTTCGTCGCTCTGTTTTTTTGTTTAGGGCTGTCGGGAGCCAGCCCTTAGAGGGGGGGTACTGTCATGGTTCCAGGTCGTTTTGACCCAGCATTTTCGGTTCCCATTCGCCATGACACCAAGTTAAACAAACTTACCTATATGTTACTCACTAGCTGGGATGCCAGAGACGCCACGCCTGTGACAGGATGAAAACTGTGGTTGACGAGGGACAGTAAATATGGTGAGCCTAAATGTTGTCACCCTTCAAATGCAGCAAGATTGCCTGATTTTATACACTGACACTATCATCGGGTGGAATCCACCCATAACCTACTTTACCCTCTATCAGTATTGCTGGGTGAAAATCACCCAAACACATAACTGTAGGAAAAAGTGGGCTTTTGGGTAGGGAAACACCCACGCCTTCAAAAACGTCCAGGACAATGCTGAAGCTACCCAAGGACCCATAACACTCAGACAAACACAACATATTGAAAATCATGAAAATATATTTGCTTGGGTGAAAATCACCCTGCGATAGTGTTCTAGGGTTAATAGGAATATATATGAAAACAGTTTTACAGAGGTCATGTTTATCTAAGACTTCTATTGCACTGTCTTGTGTCTGTATCGTTCTGCTCTGTCTGGTGTTGCACTGTCTTTGTTTTGCAGTTTTTGCTCATCGCACTTTATATGGTCCAGTGTTGATTGTCTGTCATATGTAGCACCATGGTCTTGGAGGGACGTTGTCTCGTTTCACTGTGTACTGTACCACTGCACATGGTTGGAGTGACAATAAAGCCACTTGACTTGACTAACAGTAAGTTTAACATGTACTAAACTGTGGGACATATTCACTTGTGGTTCATGCTTTCCTCTCTTATATTGTGGATCCAATTCAGGCTTGAACTTGTAAGAACAAGAAAGAGAGCAGCTTTTGAGTCAGTTCATGGTCCTGTTTGTGGACGAGAAGAAAGACAGTTGGCTTTCTAAATGTAACATAAAGAAATAAAACAGCAAAGACAATGTTTAACATCTAAAAGCCAAAGTGGAGAAACTCATCAAATCATCTGGTATTTGCCTTCTCATAAAAGTACATTTGTATCACCATGGCAACTGCAGGTGGAAATGAGGGTCCATCATTTGAGTAAGCGGGGCAGAGTAAGGCCCACACAGTGTTAGAGTGAGCAGGTTTTCTCAGCCGGTGTCCCTTTGACTGTGTGGCTGCTGCTGCTGGCACAAACACTGCAAATAAATAATGCACACATACACACACACATATGCACACCAGGCTTTAGCTGATTGGCTTCTCTCATTGGCCAATCCACTGCTGTCAAAATATCAAACAAGTGGGATGGAGTTTCAGTGTGATCTACTGATTTCAATACTTGCTCAGTGACTCTTGTTGCCTCTCTCCCCTGAATGCTGCTTGGCAAAAGCTCGCACTTGTCTCAGTTTAATTGGTTCAAAAATCAAAGCAGAGAATGAAGCGAGCTGAAGGCTGAAAAAAGAAGCTTGGAGGAAAGCTCTGCCTCTGATCCTGAGCTTGTAATTATTTCAGACTTTTTGGCGGAGAAATCGGAGGCTCTTTCAGTGATGTTTTTTGGGAGAAATCAGCGAGGGCGGCTTATACGATTCTTTGGCATCTTTTGCTTCCCTTTCCTTTGTTAATTCATTCGAGGTCCTCAGGCTGAATCTCTTTGTTTTAGGATCTGAATGCTTCTCTGCCCACTGTTCATTAGGTCTGCCAGCACACAGTGGCATTAATCTGCGCCCTGTGAATAATGATGGCCTCCATAATGTTCTCACTGTACATTACAGCCATCTGTTATTCTAACAAATGACTTGGAGCACGCAGCATGGGTCATGACTTACAGTAGTGATCACACAAACAACACACATCACTAATTCAGACGGTATAACTCCAACATGATAATGATGGAGATGATGAGTGTTGTTTGGACACCAGTTCCCAGAAGGCAATAGGAGAGTTGATGAGGCTGAACTACAAAAGGATAATACATCAGATAATACAACTGCAGAGTCACACTCATGTATGTGGTATCAGAAAGAGTGTTTGCCTACCGCAGGCTAAGAGGAGACATCCTGCTGTCCGTACAGCATCAGAACATGATCCCATCACACAGTAATTCTCAGTTTTTGTTCCCTTTTTCCTTCTTAATGAAGCGTAAGATGGATGAGTGAGAAATCTCAAGAACAATGTGTGATGATGCACTGATTTACAAGTCAAACCATGGCTGAATGTAGCTGAAAGTGTCAGAGCAGCACAAGTATGTCTGCTAGTAATAGTAGCTAGTAGATTTTTGGATAGATCCATATCATAAACCAAAGATGTAAGTAGTAGTTTTCATGTGTTTTGTATGTTGAAGCTTAGCTGCCCACTGAGCAAAGTAACGTCGGAGTGAGGTCTTTCATGTGTCATTTCTGGATGTTGGATTTGGTTGTTTTGTAACACCAGGCAAGTCTAAGGAGCTTGGAAAGGCAACATCTTTTTGTCGACTTCTACTGAATGTTGTGACGTCCGTAGGACCTCCCTCTAGTGGTCACTTATAGTCCAAATTTGGACATCTTTCCAATGTCAAACTCATTTTAGATGTTCTTTTTATACTGCTTCTATAGGCAATAGAGAGGGTGGAGGACATGTTTTCTATAGCCTACCTGCATCTCCGGCTATCATCTGGGGCTGAGACAGGCAAATGAGGTCACTGGAAAATCTGGAACAGTATGCCATCCAAATGGGACAAGATCATAACAGTTATGTGTATAAAAATGCAGAGTGATCAGTGGACATCTCCAGGATGCTGCCTTGAGCTCAGGGGCGGAGCTACAGGGGTGGCATAATCTCATGCCACTCCTAGTGCCACCCTAGTTTTGCATATGATAAATTTACTTATTAAAATAAGCTAGCATTAACACTTTGAGCCTAGCTAAATTAACATTGAATATAAATTCTAAAACTGAATATATTGCATAGTGTTACAGTTGCTGCCAAAAAGCCACCAAAGGCAGACTACAGTGTAAAAACTGTGTCCAGGTGGAAAACAGGAGGGGTGATAGACCTGCTGTCAGGCCTGCAGGGTTCAGGCCTGTGATGTTCTCCTCTGTCTTGTGGCGGACAAACTATTTTTTGCACTTGCACAAATATTTTCTTGTTGTGTTAGACACCTGATTGCTGTCTAATTTTAGTTTTAGTAGTTTTAAGAGGCATTAGCTGTATTTTTAGGTAAATAGTTGTATAAAACATTTGTGCATTTTTGTGCAATTTGTGCATAAGTTTTTTAATTTACAATTTATATTTGTTATGAATATACTTTGTTATGAAAATAATCCACTAAACATGTTTGTGGTTTTACAGTAAAAATAACTTTTTCCTGCTGGGATTTTATCGTCATGACAGATGTCTTCATGATGATGCAGATTTCTAGCATTTTCTGTCAATTTAAGAATGTAACAATGTGATTATTTCTAACAAAATAGAGTGAAACTTAAGTCACACTTGTGTTTGTAAATGAACCGCCCCGTGTTGTGTAGCTTTCTGGATTTTATACTTATTGGGTTACATATTTATTATATAGGCTGTACAGCACATAAAATCAAAATTCACATGTTTTATGTAACTGAAATGTTTAATTATGTGGGCTACAGAAAATAAGAGCATTATAGACTATAGGCTTTGATTTTTCCACCACATTTGATTTCCATGCCAGCCTCATAGCACCCTAAGAAAATGTCTCTAGATCCGCCCCTGCTTGAGCTAAAACAAAAGTGAGCAGCTCGGTGGATTTGGAGCAGAAATGTCCCGAGCTTCTAAAAGGCAGTTTGAAAAATGTGTGCATCAACAAAGACTGCCAAGCAGATAGTCCAGTTCACACACACACATGCATAAACTTCTCATACTTTCCGTCGCAACGTCTCTCAGTCCTGCTATTGGTCACACTTCCTCTCATAATCATGAGCTCTTCACAATAAAACAGGATACTTGTAAAAATGAATGAAAATGCTCTTTTAAACTAACACATCAAACTCCTTTTAAAACAAATTACAGTTTTTTCTCAGTACTTTAACCATTATTATTTTACATTTTAACATGGATTTCAACATTTTTAATATTTCAACACATTTTCATAAATGACAGTTTTAATCTGGTTACAAACAAATAAGTTGATTAATTTAAAGAAATAAACCAGTTAAAGAAAAACAGGAAAATGTAAAAAAACAAAAAACACCCACATGTACAAATAAATTAATAGGCTAACAAGTAATAAATTGTAGTCATTTTTTAAATAATCTGTATTCATATGTGTCATGCTGATCACAACAATTTTGATATTGGTAAACAATGTTGGTATTTGTAAAAAAAATATTATATTTATTAGTCATCTAAATTCCCTGCACCTGACATAGAAATCCAGAAAATTACCCAGTCCAAAGTTCAAACGTTAAATGTCATATAGTCAGGTTATGTTTGGACGTGGTATAGATACGACTGACCCAATATAGACACGATCTTCACGTCTAGCCGGCATCCAATGTTTAGTGGGTGGGAGAAGTTTCAAGTGTTGACTGAGACCACTGACTGCAGTTTTCATTCTATATCTACCTTCAACAAATTAGATGCCTCATAGTGTGAAAGTTGATACGTTATGAGAATAAACTACTGTCAGCTTTGGAAATGAGAAATGAGAAATGAAATGAGAAATGGAAACAACAGTTGTGAATGGAACCATGTGATCAGCTTTACAGACAGTGTGACTGTGCAGTCAGTGACTGCAGTGCAGTGCTGATCCCAGGAGCACAGCTTTGAGCTGATCCACAGAGGACCATCTACCCTCAGGCAAGGTGAAGACAGGCCTAACCCAGTGCTCACGTACATGTACATGTGTTTATTAAAGAAACGTTAAAGGCAGAAATGATATCCTCAGATCTTTTGTTTTCGTGTTGAATTAATTAAAGGAAAAGCTAAAACCTGCATTTTTGCTTAAAACTGTCAAAACATGTTACTGAGGTCGATGACCACAGATTGTAAGCCTGGTGAAGAGTGAGACATTCACAGGGTTTACAGTAATGTCCTGAGGCGCCTGACTGAGAACGTTCAGCAGAATTGTGGGAATATAAGCATGCCATCGTCTGTACTGTTGGTCACACCAATGCAGTCTTTGCTCACTTCACTTCTTCAAGCTGAAATCAAGTTTGAAGCGTTACACAAGAGAAATTCCATCAGCCGTCCAGGAGCACATACACAACAGCAGCGGTCCCCAACCGCCGGGCCACAGACCGGTACCGGTACTGGTTTTATTTTGTTGTATTTATCTGCGACACCTTAAAGGTCAGTCCATGAAAATATTGTCGGACATAAACCGGTCCGTGGCACAAAAAAGGTTGGGGACCGCTGCACAAGAGGACATGACAGCAATTGTGGCCTATGAATTCACAACCTGCTGTGACAGAAAAGAAATAAATATTTATTTATTTGAATATTAAATGATATATGTTATTGGGGTGCTTGCACACACACACACATACAGAGTCCTGCATCTTTATTGGGACTCAGATAGAGCTACATTTGGTCAGTGTTGTGGTTTAAATAATAGAGTGCTGTGGGTGTGTTGGTCCATTAAAACTCATCAGCATCAGAGGGAAACCTTGTATCTTCCTGCTAGATTTCACACTTTCTAACTTGAAGTATAAAGTGTTCTTCCATGAGCTGAGAGCACTTTCTTCTGCTTAAGGCTCCTCCTGAAACTCTTTCAAAATTCATCAGAAAATCACCTTACGTGCTTTAGCTGGAGGCCAGAGCACGGGCCCACAGATAGAAGGCTTCCACCTGCAAGCAGCGAATGGCTTGCCTGGAGCAGGCAATGCATCCCTGTGTGTGTTCATGAAGTTCAAGAAGCTCAGTTTCATTTTTTCTTGTTTCTGTTGTTTTTTTTCAAAGGTGATATGGAAAGTATTTAGCACTTTCTGATTTGGACTCAGCATTAAGATCAGAGTACATTCAGATGCGCTGATGCCTCAGTCTATTTTATCACTGTGTTCTGTGTTCATTCCTTCATCTCTGTTGAGTATCTACAGTGGCAAAGTTGTATGTTTCTGTCTTGCACGGTGTGTGATGTAGGAGGCTGATAGCTTGCAGGACAGCTGCTCAGGAAATGCTTTACAAACTTCTGGCAAACTTTTGATGGAGAAGAGCTTCAGATGTAGGTGTTAGGGCCATTAGTCTAGAGAGAGAAGAAAAAAGGATGACAATGTAAAAGATCATTTTATGCTAATGTGTTGGTAATACATGCTCACAGAGCTAAGTGCTGGTACATGGGATTTCAAACAGACAGTTGGGGCCTGAATATCTGCCAGAGAAATTCTTGCTAAATTATTTGAAAGTTTAAAAAACGTTTAGATGTGTTTGTGTGTGTTTGAACTGTTTTAAATCATTTTGCAAGAATTTTCTTTCAATAGTATAGCAAAGTTTCTACAACTTCACTGAGGTATTGATGATGATTGATGTCCCATGGTTGACAGTGCATGTCAGAGCATAAACCAAGCCATGAAGTACAAGGAACTGTCTGTAGACCTCTGAGACAGGATTGAGGCACAGATCTTGGGAAGCGTACACAAACATTTCTGCAGTATTGAAGCTCTAAATGAGCACGGTGACCTCCGTCACCCATAAATAGAACTAGTTTGGAACCTCTGGGACTCTTTCTAAAGCTGGCCAGCCGTCCCATTGGAAAGAATGGGGTAGAAGAGCTTTAGTCAGAAAGATGACCAAGAAGCCAACGGTCACTATGACAGAGCTCCAGTGTTTGTCTCTGTCCTTCCACAAGGACAACCATTTCTGCAGCGGTCCACCAACTAGGCCTGTATCAGTGGCCAGACAGAAGTCACTCCTCAGTAAAAGGCACATGGCTGCCCACCTGGTTCAGTGCCAAAAGGCACCTGAGGGACTCTCAGACCATAAGAAGCAAAATTCTCTACAAGAAAGACAACTATTTGGCCTGAATGCCAAGCATCATGTCTGGGGGAAACCAGGCACCACTCATCACGTGGGCAGTACCATCCCTACAGTGAAGCATGGTGATGGCAACATCATCCAGTGTGGATGTTTTTCAGCAGAAGGTACATGAAAACTAATCAGGGTTGAGGTAAAGGTGAACGCAGTGTGCAGAGACATGCTTAATGAAAACGTCTCCAGAGCGCTCTGGACCTAAGACTGGAGCGAAAAAGGACAATGCTCCTAAGAATACAGCCAAGATAACACAGGAGTGTGGGACCACTCTGTCTTTGAGTGGGCCAGTCACAACCAAGACTTGAACCTGATTCAGCATCTCTTGATCTCAAAATGTCTGTAAGGTTTCTGTAACTATCACTAAAAAGCAGTATATCGTATTATCACTAACAGTATCTTTTAAAGATGAAATTTTTCATATATTGAGCTGTTATAGCTTCAGGACACATTGATCTATCATCATCAGAAATATTTGGCCCTGTTTTATTTTCACATGGGGATCATTTAAATGAGCCTGTCTTCGCTCGCGTTTGACCTTTCAGTGTTATTTGTTGAGTGGAACAGAAAATTGTCTTACTGACTTCTTGAGTAAATATCAGTGAGTCCATAGCACTGAAACCCATTCTTCACTGAAATGCTGGTAATGCTGTAGTTCAAAGTCCACTACCGGTCAACAGTTTTAGAACACCACAAATTTTCCAGTTTGTATTGAAAATTATGCAGTGTAATGTCTCATTGCACTCTGAAATGAAACCATAGCACAAATAAGCAACTGGAATTAAAACAGAAATCATGGAATCAATTTATAGACCAAAACGTATTCTAAACCTTTGACTCATCAAAGTAGCCTCCTTTGGCAGATATAACAGCTGAGCACACCCGTGGCATTCTTTCCACAATAGAAATCAAATATTCTTCACAAAGTTCTTCCCATATCTGTTGCAGAAGTAGGAATTAGTAGCACCAGCTTTCAAGGCTTGATCAACCTCCATTACTGCAGAACATTGTTTAAATGTTTTTTTTTATATTTTTTTTATTTTCTTGATGCATGCTCAATCATCCAGGTAAGTAAATCTCCAAAAGTTGATTCTGTTCATCTGGACGTTTTCAGTGGCAGAAACGTTTCGTCACTCATCCAAGTGACTTCTTCAGTCTCAGCTGACTGCAGGTTTCCCCAATCTTACA
>VUQG01041072.1:0-12680 GCA_015106755.1 Etia nguti | reverse complement strand
CCTGAAAATATGTTAAAAGTTTATTTTGTGACCCAGAAAGAGTAATAAGGGTAATATTTCAAAACTCTTTAGCCACGCTCCTCCACCATTGCCACGTATTTTATATTATGAGAATATTATAAATAATAACAAAGTATTTAAAAGAGTAATAAGAGTAATATTAAAACTTAGTAGCAGCCGCCATTGTTGGAAACTGAAATTGGCTGAGCCACGCTATGAATTCTGGGATATGTTGGGCCACAAATGATACACCCGACCCATCCTTCAAATTCGAGGAAATGAAGGACCCATTTGTCGGCCGCATTTGGAGCAGCCTTCGAATTTGGACAGCCTTCGTCGCGTCGCTGTGACGTAATCGGTCTACAAATGCGGCCTCTGAAGGATTCAGCCTATGAATTAAGACACAGTCTGAATATTTAGTTCATGGGGACAACTGAAGTCAGTTCACCCGTCCATCAAAAGGGAAGAGACGTGGCAGAGATATTTTAATTTCACTTATTAACAGATATCTCCACCCTCTCAGCCAAATACTGAATCCAAAAGTAAATAATGACACAGTGATACAGTAATGACATCCATCTTTTATATACAGTTGTGATGGAAATGTCTTTATTTTATGTATTGATCACTTTAGTAATAGTAATAATCAAATTTTGTCAGTTATATACATATAGGATAGCGTCACAAGTGTGTTTTATGCTTCATCACATACGTGTTCCCCACACGCACAGTGAGGCCATTGTGAGTAAGTCAGAGACATTCAGACGCCGCGTGTGGGGAGTATCTGAGAGGTACATTTTTGGGTGACGGCGTAATTCTCTTTCCGGGAGGGGTTCAAGTATGAGCTGAAGGCATAGACCTACTTGATGTGCTGTGGAATTTCCTTTGTCTCTGTGTGTTTCGTCAGTTCGTATATAAGACACGAGGGTGGCGGCCCATCTTTAGAGATGGCATTTGACCAGAGTGCTCTCACAATGCTGCAGCATGTGATAAAAGACGTTCATCAAGTGTTTGCAGTTTACTTAAAAACTTCCATGACACAGTCTATGATCACATTCAAAGTGTGCCTTAATAAAATTTACAGGGAAGATTAAAAATAGTAAAAACATGAATGCTTTAAACAGGTTTATTATTTAGTTAACATGGGAGTCTCTGGTGGTTGACTCAGCAGAGGAGCTCGTATGGCAGAGAAAAATCTCTTACTACAGAGGCGCTACATCTTAAAAGATGAAGAAAATGCTGAGTGATTCAGCTGAACAGTTTGTAGGTCACTTGGAAAATAACAGTCAAACATTCACACCCCAATACAAAAACAGCCTACTGCTATGAGTTCCAGTGGACTAATGCAATGTCACAGCAGTGTCCTCCTCAGTATAAATTTTTCCATCTTTATTTAGAGGCTCTGGCTTGCACTATTTTATGAGATGACTCCGCTCCTGCAGTTTCAACTGATGTAATAGAGGCACCGCTTTAGTAAACATGACGGCCGCGCTTTCGTGTGCACTATATCTGTTGTAGCTGTGCTCTATTTTAAGGTGTAAACTGTCACGTTGTTATAGTAACATAGATTGTAAGAAGAAGAAAAAAGTTTGATTCCTCATTATGACCCTTCCCTTTTCCCTCTTGTCCTCTGTTAAACAGGTGCAATGGAAAAAGGTGAACTATATCCCAGAAGAGCAATAACAGAAGAGCAAATTCAACTTTTAAGCACAGCACTTGTTTCCTGTCTCGGAATTAAAAATATAAGAGTGAGATTTGCTGTATTATAACAAGTTTTAAACCTCCCCAAAGGCAGCACATCCTGTAGATGCACAACATTTTGTGTATATGGATATATTTAAACACTCACATATGCTACTACAATACAATATAACATCAGTAATCATGATGTGTCAGAGCTGGGAAATGGAACAGAAACATCGGCTGTTAGAGGGCGAGAGGAGAGGGCTGTTTGCCTTATATAACATCTCAGGACCAAAATACTTCAGTCTTGAACAATAAGATCTCCAGTTTCTGAACACACTCTCTGTGCTTGTTTTGCATGTGGATAAAATGCAGTACTTGTTGAGTGACATGGTAGATATGAAATAAGAAAAATTCAAATAAAATATAACGTAGGAAAAACTGAGCACAAATGAAGGTCCTCCCTGGCAGACGTGCATGTTGTTCTTACATGTCAGAGGTCTAAATCTTCTCAGGTCAGGGTTTCCCAGAGTTTGAATCTTGCTCTTTGGTCCCTATGTAACTGAGATGCTTTGCCAGCCTGGGTCATCAAGGAACTGTGGCCAATATTATAATTTTGTAGTTTACCTATTCTAATTAAATCACTATTCACTGGTGTTTTTCCAGGATGTTTTAAAGCTGCTATAATCACTAAAGATGCAATTTTTAAAAAATAACTACAGACCTGTTTCAAATCAACCTCTGAAATATTTATTACCAAATGACTCATTTGAGCCAATGCAGTCTGGTTTTTGAGTTAAGCACGCTGCAGGAAGAGCTCTTTCAAAGGTGGTAAATGAGCTGTTACTGATCTAGGGGCTGGCTGTGGCTCAGCAGGCAGAGTAGATCATCTACTAACTTGAAGGTTGATGATCTGATCCAATTTCTCAGTGCTAGATCAGTCTGCATGCTACAACTATCTTTGGGCAGACACTGAACCCCAAGTCGCTCTCTGATGCATTCATTGGAGTGTGAAAGTAGGTAGAAAAAACATTGAAAAAAATGGTGAATGACTAAAATGGATGAATGACGTATGCTGTATAAAGTGTTCTGAGTAGTCAGAGTAGGAAAGTGCTATATAAGAACCAGTCCATTTACCATTTACAGTGGACAAAGTCTCTGGTCTCTTGTTTCTGGACTGGAACATATTTATGAGCTGGCTTTGCTGGCACCTCACATCAGGTATTTCAGTTGTAGAGATATATTTTATACACAGTCCTCCAGTGAGGCCTGCCCTCTTGTTATTTCATGATAAATGAAGCAGACATCATATCTGAGATGCCAGTGCAAGTGTAGGAGGCCATCATCAGGCTGAAAACCCCAAATAAACCAATCAGAGAGATGGGGGAAATTGCAATTCAGCAACACCAAAAGGCCTGAAAGAACACATGATGATATAATTATTTCCATGGTTTAGAAAACCAACTTCACAACTTCAAACCAAGTCAGGAACACCCTTGAAGAGGCAGGAGGATCAGTATGAAGGTCTACAATCAAGAGACTCCTCAATGGACGTTAATGCAGAGAGTTTACAGCAAGGTGCAATCCCCTGGTTACACAATATTAAAGAGCCACAACAGTTCTGTAAAAAAAGACTTGTGGACAGATGAAACCAAATTGATGGGAAGAGAGAAGTAGCTCGACCGGTAAATCGAGAGCTTCGCCATCTTGGTTCTCTCGGATTGGTGGTGGAGATGCAGTGATGCGGGCGCTTTACAGGTCCTTTGTAGTGAAGAGAGAGCTGAGCGAATCCGGGTCATTGGTGTTTATCGATTAGGTGACTGCTGGTAGAAGCAGCAGGATGAACTATGAGGTGTTAAGGGCTGTACTCTCGCTAATGCTGCAGAACCGATGAGACAGAGCTTCACAGTGCAGGTACATAACAACGCAAAGACTTTCTCAAGGCACAAAAATGAGATATCACCCAGTAGCCACGTCTGTGACCTGAGGTCAGCCCAACACAGCAGCTTTTCAACCACTGAAGACAAAACTGAACCTGGCTGCAAAGGTTAGTAAAGATCTAAACAAACAACTCATTGGAGGAAACACAACATGGGTTCCTGACTTCAGGCCGTCATTGTCTACAAAGGTTTTTCATCCAAGTATTTAAAAAAGTCTTGATATAATTACATTTATGTTAGTTATAAAGATGACTGTAATTCCTAAACAGTTCATGTAATACTTTTGTTTAAAAAGCTGAATTAAAGCTGAACGTCTGCACTTCAATCACATCTCGCCTGTTTGATATACAGGCTGCTGTGGTGGAAACCAAACTACAATAGCGGTCTTTTCCCCAACGTCATGGAGATCACAGTATAACTAATAATATAACAAAAAATAAATCTAAGCAAACATTGTTCTCGGGCAGTACTGAACGTTGCAAAACAAGCTGAAACAATAACTGAAAACCAGAACAGGAAAATTAAAATGGTAGCTCAGGAACCTTTCCTTCCTTTGTTTTCCTTCCTAGCTGTCTAAGGAATCCTGCTTCTTATCGCTCCACATAAATTACACTGTTTGTCTTCTAATGCGCTGCCAATAAAATCTCCATGGAGACGAGAGTAGCCACCTGATTAAAAATAATAATGAAAATCTGTCTCGCTGGAAACCACAATGTCATCACTGTAACAAAAGACTACACTGAATGCAGGTGAGGAAACGTCTGACAGCTCCTTTTAAGCAGGACTGAAAGACTTGATCATAGAACCCCACAAGAAAGGTGGGCTGAGGTGTCACTCAAACAGGAACGAAGCCAATCCAGTGCTGCACCTTTAATGCCAACCCAGTGTTCCAAACGAGAGATAAGAATACTGTGGTCCACAGTATCAAACGTTACAGTAAGATCTGAAAGCACAAGAATCACAGAGCTTCCAGAAATATTTGCTGTAAGGATGTCACTAAAAATCTGTAAAAGTGCTGTTTCAGTGTTTAAAACCAGACTGAAAAACCTCCATAATACCATTAGTATCCAAAAACGTTTTTCAACGGGCTAAAAACTATTTTTTCCAATAACTTTTAAAGGTAAATGGACTGATTCTTATATAGCGCTTCTCTACTCTCCCGGAGTACAGGCTTTGAGTACTCCGGGAGAGTAGAGAAGCGCTATACAACATGCCACATTCACCCAAGCACTTTCCTTTAAGCTTTTTAGTGCATCCTAACTAACATTCATACTCATATGAGCAACTTGGGGTTAGTATCTTGCCCAAGGATACTTGGCATGCAGACTGGAGGAGCCAGGGATCAATCTGCTAACTTTCTAATCAGTAGATGACCTGCTCTCCCTCCCAAGCTACAGCCACCCACAAAAGCAATTTGGAAAGGAATGGAAGTTTTGAGATCGGTCTAAAATCTGAGCAAACTGATAGACTCAGGTTGATAGACTCAACCTTGTTTACAAAGAAAGATAGGAACTGATTACATATGTCAGCAGAGCCTTTCAGGGTGGTAGACTGGGGCACATTTAGAATAGAGCTGGTAGTCTTAAAAAGAACACGGGGATTATGACAATTTAACGCAATGATCTGAGAAAAATATCTGTTTTTCTCATTTTTCACTGTATTCTGATAAAATTTCCAACAGACTTTTAACATTTCAAAAGAAACCTGCAATTTTTCTTTCTTCCACTTTCGCTCTGCTCCCCTACACTGATGCCTGACTGCTCGGGTGGATTCATTTAACCATGGCTGAGGAATAGGTTTAGGGCACCTGGTTTTTAATGGGGCCACAATGTTTAGGGCCTCAGTACAGGTTTCCTGGAACTACAAAGCAGCTAATTCGGGGTGAGCCCAATAGTGATCTCAGGGATAGTAAAGATTTTCTTCATAAAAGTAGAGGAGAAGAGAGTATCGGCGGAGGAGTTAAACATACGGCTGCAGTGCGAGCTTCACTGAGTGAATGGGTTAAATGCAGAGAGGAATTTCCCCACGGGGATCAATAAAGTATACATTATTATTATTATTATTATGCACAAGAGAAATGTCAAATAAAACAGGTTAGTGATCAGAATACACTGAATCCCCAATTTCCAAATTAAAAACAGATAAACCACATGAGGTCAAGAGTGTGCCCCTGCTGATGTGTAGGGCCTTCTATAGACTGTACACGGTTAAAAGACTGAAAAAGATTTAAAAACCTCTGAGCAAGCAGTCCATCAGGGCAACAGACATGAATATTAAAATCACCAACTATTAAAATCCGATCCTATTTAGGCACAATTTCAGCCAAAAAACATGAAAAGTAATTTAAAAAAATCTTTATTAAACTGTATTACTGCACACACTACCGGTTGAGAGCGTCCCAGTTCAAATATGAGAAATTCAAAGCTGGAGGGGGAAACCGGTACTTGGAGTTGTTTGCAGTGAAAGTTATTTTTTAAAAACAGTCAGTATTCCTCCTCCTCTACCTGATATCCTTGGAGCATTACGAAATGAGCAGTCGGAGGTAACAGTTAAGAAATAATGTTAGACTCACCAACTCTCATCCATGTCTCAGTCACAAAAAAGAGATCCAATCCACTGGAAGAAAAAAATAGTTTTTTACTGAACATTTTATTTGCTAAGGACCGCGCATTTATTAGAGTCATCCTTGTTGGAGTTGGAGCCTGGGTAGAAGTTGTCTGTGAAGCTCAAGTTAATGGGCGCAAATTCAAAATACGCGAAAAACAGCAGCGAGCAGGGTTATGGACACCTAAGCCCACCACAAGAACCAGACAGGAGATAACAGGATCCAGGAGACGCCTTGGGGTGCGATGGAACGGACCATAACCAACTGGAGCAGCTGCTGAAGAAAAAGTAAGGCAAGCTTTAAGCTTCACCAGCCGACTGGCACGTTCATCCCGGCGTCTATGACAGTGCGTCGGGGCAGGTGGAAGCTCTCCACGTAGCAAGTAAGCAGGAACATCAGCCAGGGGCGGTGGATACACTGTTCTTTGTTTTTTCTGATTAGAGCTTTCAAAACTTATGGCAAAAAAATGTGTTTGGCGTTCATACACCAGCTGTGAGTTGATTTCGGTGACAAGAATTGTCAGAAACAAAACAAACAATAACACAATTAACAGAGGCAGGCGCCAAGCCACACACCGGCGCCATCTTTTGTGTTCATCACAATTTATTGTGAATTATTACGTCTGGTACCTTGGACAGGTCTCCCTTGTAATAGAGGTTTTGATCTTTTTGGTGAATGACAAAGAGAAACATGGCACAGTTACTTTCTATTTTAAAGGCTTCATAATGCAAATCTACTCATATCTGATGGTTTTTTATCAAAGATAAAGCTACTATTTACTTAAAAGCATTTAAGTAAATAATTATCACCAGCTGCAACATCAAAGTGACACACATGTTAGTGGGTCATTATTTATGGTCCAGTCATATCATATGGATGACTCTGCACAATGGGTATATTTACTTTAGATACTTTGACTATATTTTATTGACTAAATAAATAAATAAGGCTTCTCACTGAGAACCTGTGGGTCGAGTCTGGTTTGGGGACTTGCTTTGAACTTTTGATGTTGATTGGGATTGAACATAAACTGGGTGCTAGTCAGGGATTCAGACTTCACGCAGTTGTCAAAGAGGCGTCTGCTCAGTCAGAAAGGGTCTGATGGACTTCAAGCTGTCTGCGGCTGACATCCTGGAATAAAAGGTTCCTGCATCCAAGTACAAAGCTGCTTGGTCAGTGGATACTTGAGATGCTCATGAAGACCTTCTATGGCCAGTTTGTAGCCAGGGAAGACCACAAACTGTTAAACCTTTAATTCTGAGGACTTGACACAAGCAGAAATGGGTTCATGTGTTTCTGAGGCAAAGTCTGGATGCAGATTATCATTAGAACAACTATTTGAAAAAGACTTTTCATCATAAAAACACTCCAACAGCTAGTAAAGCCAGAATCATCAAAGCAGCAGCAATGCATTGTATTAAATCTGAGTGATGCAGTTGCCCCAAACAGCTGGCCTGATTTCAGCACTTTGCAAAACAGCATTTCACTACAAAATGATGTTTATGCTCCTATGACCTGTGTTCAACCCTGGATTTTGGATGCACATCCCACCAAAAACATATTTTCTGGTTGCTATAGTGTCAACCAGGTTTGTTTACTTGAGGTCACAATTTACTGCAGCTATACTGGATTTGTGGATTTTTCACAGTGAGAAGCGTGACTCATGAAGTCAAGCAAGTAAAAGTCATTCTGGGAGGGATGGGGAGGCAGAGTGTTATTCTTGCATTGTTGTCTCCAGGGGGTGTGGACACTTCTAAAGCTAAGTAGGATGTCAGCCAAAATGGACACAAAAATAAAATCATAAACTCAATCCTCCACCAAGGCCATTCTGAACAGGCATTTGCAGGGTGGAGGGGGCTTAAGCACTGCCCCTTTCCTCTTGGGTGCCCTAAGTGCCCTTTTCTTGAGAATTTTTTTTTTTGAATGTGTGTGCGTGTGGAGTCCTGCCTGTGCCCCTCAACAATAACATTTAACTATTAACCACAGTTTTGCTAAATAAAAGGTACAGACACAACAGTGCAATAGAAATGTGCAAAAGACTGAGTATTGTGCAAAAAGTCACTCGGTGTAGGAAGGTGTGTGTGACATTCTGCAGATAAGCGCTTGGTGGTGACGTGTATGAAGGTATGCGTGTGTGTGTGTCAGTCCAGTCACTGAGTTTTCTGTTTCACAGTCCGGCAGTGAGGACCCGAATGCTCCGGTACCTCTTGCCAGAAGGCAGAAGGGCGAAGAGTGTGTGGGGTCCTCCACAGTGCTGGTGGCTTTGCGGATGCATAAGTGTTTATGATGGAGGGAAAAGAGGCTCCAATGATCTTCTCAGCTGTTCTCACTATCCGTTGTAGGGGTGGAATTCCCAAGGTGGCATTGTTGCTGGCAACTTTTGGGTGCTCTGGCTACTGAATCACTCTTTTTAAACACTCGTGCTGCCACAACAAGCGCATATTCACACACGCTGCACGCTTGCTGTACCCAACGGATTCTGCGTGACCACAACCAACCTCGGCCACCAGGATGTGCTGGACTTCAGTTTCAGGAAGCTGTGCTATGTCACGCACGGCCTCAGAACTCAGTGCAGGCCGCTGGCTGCGATCCAATCACAGCAGCTGATTCATAAAAGTGTCAGAGCACTTTCACTGATGTGTCACAGCCGGACATTTTCATTTTCTCTGGGGAAACTTTAAGACTTGATAAGACTGATTGCGTATTAGTAAATCTATAAAAATAAGCGTTTTTATAAAATGCTCAATAAAAATATTTCTTCCTTAAAAAAGATTAAAGTTACAGTTCAGTGTTGAATATTACATAAGATAAACTATATACAAAGTGCTTTTGAATGGCAGAGATGCGTGTGCATGTGGCTCAGTGTCTAAATGAGTGTGAATGTGCGCTTGAAGCCATTTATAGTTAACTTGTTTGTTCTGCTGCTCAACACAAACAAGCACAAGCATAAATTTTGGACTTTTAACTGTATTTGAGTTTTAGAGCTTTCCCCACTGATAGAAACCTCCTTATTGCCATTCATACAACATAAAGTAATTAAGTAAGAAACAACTAACCTGTTGAACCCCAAAGCCCCCAGTACCCAGGGCAAGGGGGAGAACATCTGGTTTAATGAGATGTATTGCCACATCTGCTATTTAATACAGACATGTGTGGTGTCCACAGAAATGTCAGAATCTCAGCTAAAAGTCCACAAAACCATTTCAACAACCTCCAAACACTAAAAACGATATAAGAGCAGGTACACGGATTCCACTAAAACATGTAAACAAAGTGTATGACACGGACATGGTGCTGAAAGCCGACATCTCACAGATTCTGAAACTGCAGGTTTTGTCACTGCGACCAAAACTCACTGAACCAGAAGCAAAAGAGGATCCAAAGTACGCTTCATGCTTAAAAGCATCATCATCGCCCTTCTGCACAGCTCTCTCTCTCTCTCTCTGTGAACTTCGAGACCAGTTTCTATCAAAGATCTTTTTTCTGCTGCAGTGTTCAATGTTGCCTGTGTTCATTACTCACCAGTCTACCGTGTGTTCAGTGTTGTCCACCGCTGGACCTCTAACAGAGCCTAATTTCTGCTATTCAGCACCGAAGAAATTAGAATTTTTACCAATGATTCCAAGTATTAAAAGGCCTAGCTATGTCGCTACTGAAACCTAACTTTCGATTAGAAAATGTTTTTTTTTTTTTTATGACTACAGTAAAAATCTCCACATTCGCTTGGCAAGCAAAATGCTGTTTGCTTGATTCCAGCCGGTGTTACGATCCCCTAAGGAGGTCAGGGGATGAGGGAAAGTAACAAAAAGTGCCCGGGTCAAAAAAGGAGAGAAAGAGGCAAGATGGTTAGATTAAAGAGTTTTATTAACGTTTCAACGATACTAACTCAAAGAGACGGTCAAGCCCCTATCACCTTTTAAAAAGAAAACACAACGAAACTCAGTAGATGGTCAAAGCCCTGAAAAGTAAGTAATACCAAAAGGTTAGTGACCAAACGCACTCCTCTCCACAGAGCAGGCGTAATCAAGCAGCATGCGCACACAGCTCACCAGCTGCAACACCACAAGGCTCCCTGGCCTAGAGCTCACCTTTCTCTGTCCTTAAGTACCTCTAACTGCTGATGGGAGTCAGCTGTGCCAAACGGACAGCACCTAGACAGGAGAGACAGAGAGACCACACCCACACCAGGGCAATTTTAGGAGGAGGCCCTGCTAGGGCTGTAACACCCCCTCCCATAAATACAAACCAGTGGTTTGTCAGAAGGTTCTACCTGTTGCGATAACCAAACCAATTAATCAAGCCCGTAATCGTTGCACCACCAAATTGTAGGCTTTCCACCTACCAAACCCCATAGCAACGGTTAGGCATCGCCTGCGGAAGCTGCCAACCCTGTCTCAATGGGTTCAAAACAGTGACTGAGGTTGGCCCCAGACCCTCAAAACAGTGTCCCATGTGATAGCCAGGAGTTTTTTGAGCCATCACATGTGGAGAACCCAGCGGGCAGCCAGAAGACCTCACTGGAACAGTTTTCAGATGATTCATTAGGTCAGGGCTACAGGCATGCTGGTTAGTCAGAGGTGCCAGTGTTACAGGGCCGTAACACTGGTGACCCGGCTATCACTGGGTGAGGGGGCGGGGGTACACCCTGGACAGGTAGGGCTACGTAAGAAACCATGCAGGTAAAATCTGGACTGGATTTTAGACCAGTGGCAGGTATATCATTATTTGACACTGCAGTTTTGCAGCTTTCAGCCTGGTATCAGCCCTATAACACATGGGAGTCTAGCTGGTATTTGACTTGATTTTACACAGATTTCAGCTTTATTTTAGACCTCTTTCAGCTTGATTTTGATATTGGTCTTACTTCAGCTGTCAGCTTGGCTTAGAATCTGAGTTTTGGTTTTGGACCTGCTTGAGACTGTAAACTGTTGTGCAGCAATAAGATTGTGTAGTTCAGACACCCCTCCCCCTGAATGATTGATTCCACGTGTTTGGCCTGTGTTCACCACTCTCTGTTCTAAATATTTGAGTGTCTCTTAGGACTCTGAGGTGTGAGGAGCAGAGCGAGATTCAAACATAGGCGAGTTTCATCAGATCACCCCTAAAAACAACCATTAGTATTAACAATAACATGTTTGAGGTTTTTTTTTCTGGGATTATCTTTAAATGTTATATTTTCCTAACTTTTCTACTGATGACAGTACAGAGAGAACGAAAACAGGTTTCATGTCCAGTGTTGATGATGTCACGATGTTACAGTCGCTCACACCGGTTTGTCATTAAAAGCCTGATAACTTTAAGAAGATGCAGAGCTCATTTTATGGCACAAATCAGTGATGCAGAGAGAACGAATCTGCATCACAAATCAGTGATGCAGATTAAAAACACACTTTAACTGAAATACAGCAAAAGTTCAAACTGTTCTGATAATGTGGGGGCGTTGCTGTGACTTACAAAGTCTCTGCTTATTTTTATTTGATCTCCAAATAACATCAAAAATGTTAGCAACGTAGCACGAGAGATTATTAGCTCATTTGAACTCTGTGATCCACTAGTCTTCTGGGATATCGGAGCTGCCAGCAAAGGACCTGATGTACTTTATTATTTTAGTTTGATAGAAATCTATATTCATATTCTGGTCGAGCTGGGCTTCAGCGTTTGTTACAGCTCCAGATCCAGGTGACAGGAAGTCAAAGGGTGTTACCTGTCTACGCCCAGCAGCCTGTACTCAGTCTGAAAATTGGTATGAACTGATATGGATCAGTTTAGGACTTTTATTCACTGTAACATTGAACTTTTGGGCGAGAGAGGAGGACAGAGAGGGAGAGAGAGAGGGCAAACAGAAACAGGTGAGCGAGGAGGCGTGGTCTGATAAAGCTGTAGTTTCTGTTTCACCCACATTCACTGAAGATGATTTCACATAACTGAGCAGTGTGCTGTCCTGTTGTTGACTGTGGACTGCCCCCCCACACACACACACACACACACTATCTCTTAATTATGCTGAACTAATGCTGTGCATCACAAAATGTTGACTGTGTTCATCTGGACGTTTTCAGTGGGAGGAACGTTTGGTCATCATCCAGGTGACTTCTTCAGTGTCAGCTGACCGCAGGTTTCCAACCTTATAAACAGTACATTTGCACAGTGACTGAAATAATGTTGTGCATGTTTCTCATCTGCTTTGCCACAAATAGTTCTCTAAAGTCTTTAATGACTGAGTCTTTGCCTCGGGTTCGATAACTACAGGCTTCGCCCTAAAACGGTGGATTAGATTGAAATCTGATTATTCTTATTCACTACAATAGGTCATCCAACACATTAGGTTCCTTTTGAAGGTAACATAGTGATGTTCATCCAGTTGAATTGAGATTTGCAAACATCATATTTCATTAATATTAATTACAAGTCGCTGCATGCATGACATTAATCATTGGGAGCGAGCACCGCCC
>VUQG01041069.1:0-18175 GCA_015106755.1 Etia nguti | reverse complement strand
TGTTACATACATACAGACACCGGACATTCATTACATAAAAATGCATATTAACATAAATTTCCTACAACACTCAAAATAAGACTTAATAGGAAAAAAAAGATTTCCATAAAAAAAAAGTTCTCATACTTGGCTTTAACAATAAGTTAGTCTCTCCAGATCATTGCAATGCAAAAGCTCTCTAAGCCATATTTCAGTGATTATGCAGCTGCACTTTTCCAAAATAACCATCAAATAACCATCTTGGCTTGAAGCAGTCTGTAGTCCAAAAGTTTGGTCTGTTTTGATGTTACCTAAAAGTCTTTTGAGGATATTCCAAGAACACAGAGTTTAGGACCTAAAGGGATTTTCATATTTAGTGTTTCTGACAAAAATCTGAAATCTTTCCAGAAGTTTTGGATCTTTGGATAATCCCACAGCCAATGAAACAAAGTACCCTTTTCATTCAGGCATTTAGTACAGACATCTGAAATACTGGCAGAGATATGATGGGAGTTAAGTACGTTCTCATCAGCCACTTATTCTGAAGCAATTTAAGTTTTGTTTTGTTTTCTCAGTGATATCTTTGCCCATATCCATATTCCGAGTATTTAACTTATCCTGTAATAATTCATTAAAATCTTTATATTGTTCCTTATGTAGCACTTTATAGAGAGGATGGTGACATTCATAATGCTCACAATGGCAGCGATGTGTACTAGTCAGTAACATTTGCAACTTACATAGTCCTGGTAGCAAAGTAACATTATTTTACTGTACATTTACTTTGTTTTTGGCATATTTAAAAAATAAACACACAAATGAAAATGGTCCTTTATTGTCAAACACGCTAATGTTCAAAACACTGTATTCTGCATTCACACTTAAAATTGCACTTACCTAATCACAGAGATGTTCGTTAGATCATCCAAACACACAGTACCGATAGTTTCACTGTTTGGTTGTTCATGCAGCCATCAGAATATGTGTCGCATCTTTCATCATGGCGCTACGTACAATGCTGTCACAAAAAGAACAGTAGAGAGAACAAAAAAGAGATGCAGTGGAAGAACTGAATATATCTGACTGATGACATACACAGTAAATCACAACACGACCTCCTTTGAAAGAAAAGCAACAATTCTCAAATCTGTCAACTCTGTCATCCGGACTTGGCCACACTCTCTCATCCATGTCAGAATGAATGTTCTCATTTGCCAAACATCTTGGAAAGAACCTTCAGGCATGACGAATCCAGGCCAGACACTGGCCTGCTGTGATGTCACTGCATGCCTTATCCATGGCCTGGGGAAGGGTCACATGTTGATGCGGACGACTACCATACACGTTCCACCTCAGTGTGGAGAAAATCCCTCAATAAGGTCGAGGAAAGCAGGAGTATTAGGGCGACTTCACAGTGGCAAAGTGTGGATGGGCCTGAAACCATTGCCTGCACCAGCTGAGAATGGTGGAACATGAAATTGTCCCATATAACGAGACGCATTGTTTTTCTAATGTAGCCGCACACGGTGATATGTTGTCTGGGTACTTCCTCATCTTGCTCCATGTTACAGTACTGCTACGTTGCTGTGGAAACCACTCAATAATACTTGTACCTCAAGCTGAAATGAATCATCAGTAACAAACTGGTGTGAGTGGATCTGACATTTTCATGATATGAACAAAAATATAGTTAACATGAACTGATGGGATGCATCTGAAATGTAATATGTAAATAGTTTTTGGAAATGGTAACACTTTGATGCTAAGTTGGATCTTTTTGAACAAATAATCTTTGATTTAGGTTTACGTTATCCAAGAAACTGGAAATCTGGGTTCTGATGCTAATGTAGAAAACAAATTTCTCAGACATAAAATTCTGCCGACCAGGTCAAATCTCACTTTGTTCTCACATATTTATACATACTACAGTACAACCAGTCCTGTAGCAGCTCTAAAACTTCTGGAAAGAGAAAACCAGGTGAGGCTGAGCTGCAAAATCATTGCTATCAGCCTTTCCCCCTCAGCTAAGACCACACCTAATGACCTGCTATTATGCATACCTGGTGTTTAGCTACTTTGGTTCAGGCTAAAGGTCACAGACATTCTCATGTATGCATGTGTTTTGTGGCATTCCTCTGAGCTTTGTTTTATTTCTTCAGCTCCTCTAGTTTGTCCTATCATTGTTCAGGCTCAACAGTTATGTATAATAATAATAATAATAATAATAATAATGATAATTGGTGGATTTCATTTGGAGAGCGAGACGGATTCAGAGAAAATAAGCAATCTTCTGAATTTCTTTGGTTCCACGAACTGTGCTCGTTCAAAACATCTGGTAGTCCAAACAACACGAGGGGGAGAATGACGTCACTATCCCATGTTTTACTAAAGCACATGAAAGGACATCGACCTCTCAGCACCACATTTCATTGCGCCAAAGTTTGAAGCAGATCACATGAAGGGTTGTCCAGAAAAGCAATTCTTTGATTTGGTAGAAGAACCAGCCAGTAGGAAAGATAACAGCTGTGGACAGGAAAGAAATGCATGTAACTGGAAAGAATCAATCTTATTCTAAAAGACTCGATTTGCTGACAAATGCTGCGAGGCAAACCAATTTTGTCGATAGGAGGACGACAGCCTGCTGTTCCTTCTGAAAACATCAGGCTGTCATGAACACTCAGCAGCTTTGGACTAATGCTCTCAGGCTAGTCTCACTGCTGTTGGATGAATCCGTGTGCTTTTAACAGGACAATGGTGGAAATGCTTTGGCTCTACAGGTTATGGGTTTTTGTCCTTAAATGTAGAATATTTCCTCACACAATTGTTGTGCTTTTTCTGTGTTTTTCATATTGTTTACAGCAATCATTTTAATATTTGGAAACCAGAAAAGCTCCGATCTGGAAAATCTGGGATCCAGAAGACGCTTGGACTTCATCGCTGCTCGTCATATTAAATATGCAAACATTGTTCTTTTTAGGTCTGATTCCCACATGACCTTAATTTTGTTTGTATTTTGCCAAAAGTTTAAAATACAAATGCACCCTCATTGATCATAAATTTTCCAAAACGTAATCATTCTGCGACACGTCCTTCAGCGGATGCCAGAACTCCAGAATTCACGGTTGTGACATTAAACATTTTAAAGGATTGGCACAGATCGCTCCCTTTGATAACCTCCACTTAGTCCTTCACAATTAATCTCGCGAGCCTTACTTCATCCCAGCTGCCCTCAGCCTTGTCCTTTTGCTTCACAGGTCAGGACGTGCACAGCTGCCTCTCTGCACCTCGGCTTTCATTGTCTTCCCCTGACATCACGGAATTACTCACAGCAACACATCTTTCATCATCATTTCAGTAATGATTATCATTATCATACTGCCATTAAGTTCTCTGTAACTGCATCATATTTGGCTGACTTCCTTCCCATCCTTAAGAAAAGGGATCACAGGAGGAGAGAAAAAAATGGTTTGGGAGGCACAGAGGTATGTAGGGTGGAGGAGGAAGGAGGAAGGAGAGGTGCCGGGGTTGGGGGTGGAAAAAAATGTTCAAGTTGGAGCAACATATGTTACTGTGGTCATATAATATGTTACTTGGCCTTCCCTTATCATTACCATGTAAATAATAATCACATTTATTATCATCTGATTATTGGCTCACAGCAGACAAACCACCAATCACAATCTTTTTATACATGCTTTTATTGCCAGGTGCTATTTTGATTCTTTTTCCACCACCTCACTTTTGCCCTTTTGAGCTCTGAGGTTGTTTGAAGAAATTACACACCACGTCTGCCACGTTATCTCACGTCACAAGTCTCTGTACAAGCAGGTAATGAGTGTGCTGTTTAACCAGACTGGCCCCTCTTTGAGGCAGGAGTGGTCGCCCCCGAGCAAAAAAGCTTATCAAGCATCGGCAACAACGGCCTGGAATGTGTCGGCATGGTTACAAACCTCTTACATTGTTTTCATAGCGCTGCTGTATGTTGGCGAGTGGGTGGGTCTCTGTGAGCTAAATGTTGATTGTTTTTTGCACATGCTGAACATACACTCACCAGACACTTTATTAGGTACCCCTTGCTATTACCAGCCACAGCTGACCCCTTTTTGCTTTCATTGGACTGAGATCTGTAAGAAGACAGTGTCATGTTTGTGAAATGGTACATCACCCAGCAATACTCAGGTAGGCTGTGGTAATGATGAATGATTAAATGATGCTCAGTAAGTACTTAAGTGAACAAAGTGTGCCCAGAAATCATCCCTCATGCCATTACACCGCCACCACCAGGCAGGATGGATCCATGCTTTCATGTTTTTTATGCCAAATCCTGACACTTCCATCCAAATGTGGCAGCAGATTCATCCGACCAGGCAACGGTGAGGTGGTGCAAATCGTAGCCTCAGTTCCTGTCCTTAGCTGACAGGAGTGCACCTGGTGTGATCTTCTGCTGTGGGCCATTTGCTTCAAGGTGGCATTCAGAGAAGCTTTTTTCTAAACCTTGGTTAAAGTGAGTGAGTAAAGCAGTTTGACCATTCTTCTCTGACCTCTGGCATCAACGAGGCATTTTCACTCAGAAAACTGCCATGCTTTGCATATTTCCCCCTTTTGCAGCTCATTCTTTAACCTTTAAGATGATTATGTGGGAAGATCCCAGCAGATCAACAGTTTATGAAACTCCCAGACCAGCCAGTCTGCTGCCAACAATCTTGCAACGTTCAGAGTCACTTAAATCACCTGTCTTAAAGCCTTCCTCCCATTGGATACACAGCTTCTGGCTTTTAAAGAAATCAATGCATGTGACATATGCTTTCCAACAATTTTCCACCAGTTTTCAACCACACGACTCGCAGTCACTCAGCTATCGTTAGCTCATTTCTTTTACAGACTGGGTTCAGTCTGTTACACATCATGTTTTTATCATCTGAGAAATCCTGAGACATTGTCAAAATATATCTAAACTAATTAAAGAGCAGTATATATCATTTTAATAGACAATAAATAATGAAGATAGCTGGACCATTTCATAAAATGTCATTCCCACAGAACTGATACTGATATATCTGAGATGTAAACAGATAGAAACACAGCCAACAGCTTTAAGTAAATCACTATTAAGAGACAACAAATTATGTCGCATGGTTTACATGCGGTTTGGAAGGAGCTACAAATGTTATCTCTAAAGCTTCGTAAATCTGTATAGCGAGTGGATTTTGGCACTGACGTCTCTTTCCGTTGTGAAATTGAACCGTACGTCATCTCGTATAAAAGCCCAACAGCGTACACGAACAGCATATGTTACATTTCAGTCTGAATACCACCACAGCAGTACGTGAGCCCACAGCTGTGTCTTGCACAGCTGGCTGCTTCCTTGACTTGCCTGCAATCTCTGCTGAGGTCTTGTATCAACAAAACTGGGGATTTTTAAAAACACTGTAAAACCTCACACCTCCCAGAGAAAACCCTGCGCTTGGAAATGACTCTGGCTCGTCTGGGTTTTTCTCTTTTTTGTCTGTCTGTCTTCCCCACTGATGTCTTTGATTGTTATCAGTCAAATATACGGTATTGCATTAAACCTGCAATAGATGATCCATTGGCCACTTGTGGGCAGCAGAAACAAGCTAAGATCTCAACAAATTTTCTTTCCTTTTAAAGGGACAGTTTGCAACGAAATAAAACACACACATGGTTTTCTTCTTGCCTGTTGTGTTACTTATAAATCAACACCAGTTGCTTTTGTGTTGTTGTGCATTTTTGGCCATATAGGATGCAGAGTTGTCTGCTAGCTCTTAAAACCACAGTCTTACTATATGGCGCTTTTATTTTTTTGAGGTTCGGCATCACACTGTCCATCACACATCCACCCATCCATCCATGCATTCTTGGACTCTACTAAAGTGGGTTTTACTTATCTATACTGCACCTTGGTGCAAGCTGTTCTGCTTCTAGTTCCTGTCCCTTTAAGGCCACCCTCTGGATGGATAAACAGCACTACAAGCTAACATGTTTATTTGATTTTGGGGTGAACTGTCCCTTTAAGCACATATGGCAAACTTGTCAGCAAGCAGGAACATTAGCATTCAGATGGTCACATAGTGAATGCCATTTCAGTATTTGATCTTTCCAAGCTCTGTGGGTTTTGTTTTTTGTTTGTTTGCTTTTATATCTCTGCTCCTGAGTAATATTCCAGACTCTTTAGCTGCTTAATGCTCCACTGTGGTACTGCTGTTTGCATGAGCATTCCCATTTGATATGTCATTTTGATTAAAAAAAATATGAGCTAAAGTTGCCTAATCTCTCCTTTTCCTTTTCTTTGTATGCACTAATTTTAGCTTCTTATCACCTCCCCACTTTCCTATCTTCATGCTTCCACTCTCCTGGGCTCCTGACCCCCGCTGGCTATGAAACTTGACTGATCCTCCCAGTCAGGAATTTGCCCTATATCACAAGAGCTGGGGCCCATTGGAGAAGCGAATCACATGACCAGTATGTAGGTATAATGAAGATGGACGGCTGGAGAGAGCGCTGACAGTACGAGTCACATTCCTCAGGCTGGTTCTTCAGTTATGGTGATCTCACTCACACATCCCCACATGCTTATATCACTGTGGTATGCTTTACATAACTCTAATACTAATGAGCTTAATCCTAATTTATTCAGTGTATTCAAACTTTTCCCCTTTGATATGTAGAAACAGACACAAACATACTATAGTTATGCCGTGTTTGTGTTATTAACACGATCGTGCGTGGACCCCGATTGAGGGGAAAGAGGCCGACACTCTTTTCACACCGTTTCTTCATCTGTGAAGAGAAAACACGACCCTGCTTTTGACAAGTGTGTGAGCTTATGCTTGCTTTCTGTTAAATTAGCTCTCGGTATCTGCCTGCATGTGGAGTTTTATTTGGTGACGCAAAATAGAGTAAAGTTTGCTAATCAAGTCAAACACTGCGCTGCTGTGGTGGAGGCTTTCAAAAAATGTGCAGAACAATCAAACCACCAGCTTTCAAGCAGTACCAGATAATGGCGACCATGTTACAGTATAGAAAGGCTTACACTCGTTTCCTCACTAAGACCACACACAGCTCCGGTGTCATGTCTCTGCTTCTTTTCCTTCGGATTAACATTACAGGAAGTCTTGGGAAAATGTGATGGCAAGGTTTGCTCTTTATTCAGGATATCTATTAAAAGTGTTTTTCGCAGCTTTGGAAAAGCATGAATTCAAAGAACCACAAAAATGGTGAACTGGCAGCTGAGCAACATCTCTCAAGAGTTCAACGAGTCTATTACTGACACGACCAGACACACAAAGCACCAAATATTGACTCTTTCAGAGCCCGTCTTTCTTTAGCGCTGGGCTGGCAGAGCAAACAGCTGGACTGCCACAGCACTGTCTTTCATCCTAACAACCCCTCGTGTCCCACCCCCAGGCCTCTGTCTGCTTGTACACCTACAGCACTGCTTTCTCCATGTGGGGGGCCCTCATCACTTCAAAGCGCCCTGTGTTGGAGCTCCAGTTGGGTGACAAACAGCTATAGCCCAGCTGAGCAGGATCACACTTGTCAGTACAAAGGAAACACATGGTGGAGAGTGGCTGTGGCTAGAGCGGCTACTTGTGGTTTGGACCAAGGGAGTCACTGAATAAGACTGCATGTCCATACACTCAAACAGAAAGATAAAGGCAGAACGTGCATTTATGTGAGTGCATGCAGGCTTTACTAGCCTTAAACGAGAAACCAGGTTTGGCAGATGTCCAAAGGAAGATTCACAAATCTTTGTTGCACAAAATACAAGCAGCAACCTCATGGGGCAAATAAATAATTGAATAAATAAGTAAATAGATAAATGACTTAATTATTAAATCAAATAAATGCCACCACACAGTTGCAGTTTATTGAATGGCCACTTGAGGGTGTCTCCAAGAGCAACTCAACCTTTACAGCAGACATATGTCATTATGTTTAGTGTTAGTGTGGCAAAAGGAAATGACACTAAACTGGATTTTACACATACAGACAGATATAGAGTTATACACACACACACACATACAGATATTTACATTTCCAGTTTTTTGTACATAGTTCCCGATTTTCAGAGTTGATTCCAAGTAGCCGTTCACTGAAACTCTCAACATGAGGTCCAAAGAGATGCTGATGCTGATCTGAAGGTAAAAGACCAAAACAGAGAGACAGCAACAACTTGACAATCTTAAAAAGAAGAAACAAACTGACCAGCTCAGCAGAAAAACACCAACAGCCTTGATGAAAGGCCACAAAAAACAACTGGTGGATAAACAGAGTTCTTTCTTTGGTTTATAAAAACCCTGTCACAACATCTAGTCATGAACACTCTGAACGATGTGGGTGTATTATTGTGGATTATGGTCAGGGCCTACAGCGCTTTAATGAATGACATTTTTCCCCGTTATGTATTCAAAAGTGGGATTTCAAATGTAATGCACACTTGTGAATGTACATTTTAACATAACGCACAAAATATGAAACTGTTCTTTGAAAACATCGTGGACCACATACAGCCCAGTTTGACTCTGAGTGGGCCAGACGAGTGAAACTACTGCTTAGAAGCCTATTAAAATCACCTCTAAAGTGTTTCCCTTTCGCAACAAGTTTAACTCCACATTTAATCCCTGAGATGTCCTTAGAAAATTATGTGTAATTTCAAGAATATGTCTCAGTGTTTCCACATTATAAAGAAATGCGGTGGTGTCTGAAACCTTCAGAGTGGCTCTTTGGGACTTGACGTTAAGAAATGGAAAAAAGAAAGTACAGAAAAGCTGAAATTTTCTTTGTTAATCTGAAGAAAATGTCCCATCTTTCCTGTAGGTCCACTTTAAAAAAAAAAAAGACAAAAATGCTAAAGTGCAGTAACTTTCTGGAGTAACCTTTTTAGTAAAACACTAGCAGTAAGAAAACACCTTGATTTCTCTCATCCAAAATTTCTCCTTTGCAATTTTAACAGCTGTCTCGTGAGCTCGACTGAACCCTTTCAGTTTCCACTACCACCTATTCGGCTCAGCTTGGCTTGACTTGACTGTGTTTTTAGGGTTTCCCAGTAGCCGGTAGAACCTGGTACCACATCAGCAGACTGGATGACACCGATTGGCATGACCGTGGTTCCCAAGTCTGACAAAAATCCATACACCGAGCAGCAGGTATTTGAATAAAGACGACAACAAGGCGTCTGTGATCCAGACTGACCAAAGAACAGAACAAAGAGGAAGAGGAAGAAAAATCAATCCCCCATCTCCCGCTGCTGTGAAGCAACACCGCTAATCCTTGAATGAAGGTGTAGAAATTAGAAAGTGAGCTAACTAGCTTCCAAAACACTGTGTACATTAGCAAAGCATTGGGAGATGAGAGAAATGGCAAGTACTCTCAGGATGTAGTAAACACAGCTGGTCACCTGATGCTTTAAGCCCAAGCTAAGCTACCTTGGGTTGCTCGCATATTCACAAGGGGTCATGACAGCGGGTAGCTCTGCATGTTTGATTTGGCAGATTTTTACAGCGGATGCTCTTCCTGAGGCAACACTAACGGGATTTGTGCCTCCTCCTGGGATAAACCCTGGATCTTTTCCTTGTCAGGTGAATGTGTAAACCCTACGCCGCGGAGCCATTACTAACATTTTGCCCATGTAGTTTTGCACTGAGTATTGTGTTCACGCAAAGTTCATGCAAACACATTCTATGTGTCACAACCATTTGTCTAAATTAGCAGTTTAGAGTGTGAAAATCAACTCATCACCTCTTTAGACCCCCCCCCCCCACAAACCCCACCCCTTTATTTGGTTTGTGCTTGGGTGGTCCATTGATATGCAGCTTTAAAGGGCCTCACATGTCTTACAGTAATGAAAGTTTGACCCTAAACAAATGTTTCGCAGACGGTCACAGGGTACAACAGGATTTGCTTGTGTCGATTTAGGGTCAGGCCTTCAGTTTCCCATAAAGAGGATAAGAGAGGCATTTTCTCGGATTGTTGTATCAGAACGTATACTGTATATGCTTTTCTTTCTCTTATTGTTGACATATTCCTCAGTCGCCTTACCCACACCCCATTCTTTATTGTTTTTGTTAGTTTCTTTCTGTGCACAGGCGTACAATAAAGATTTGTCCCACTGCTCCTTTGTCTTCAGCTCTGTGACTCCCATTGAAAACATTTTCCAAAAACAAGACACAACCGCGAGATAACAGAAGGTCCGTCTGGATGGAAGGAATGCTGACACACAGGTAGTTTTTAAGAGGAGTTTCCAAGCGATCCCTGCCTTGTAGGAGGCTGGTTCTACCCTGGACATCCTGGCCTCCCATTTGTCCAGTACACCTGCTCTCTAGAGTAAAGAGTTCATGGGGGTGTCACACTCATAAAAGGATTTTTGTGGCTTTTCCAACCCATAAACTGACCAGAACACACACTTAGTCTTCTAAGGTATGCATGTGTATGTGCGTGTGTGTGTGTGTGTGTGTTTGTGCACATAGAAAGTCTACGAGACAAACACATAGACAAACAGATGTACACGTGTTATTGTGTTCAGAAAAACGTGAGATAAAGCAGACTGATTACAAATTACACGTGCTTAAAAGAAATTGGGGTGGCTGCAGCTCACGAGAAAGACCAGTTTGTAATCGAAAGGCTGGGTTCTTTTGCAGGAGTGAAGCTAGCATGCTAGGTAGCCACTAAAACGACGTGGGCTTCCTACAGTGAGCGAACAACCTCTCTATGATCCTGAAGTGTTTAGCGCGGTAATGCATTAGTAGTCTGTAGGTGTCTTTTAACAGCTTTGCAGACCCATGTCTGCATGTTGTAGCTGTCTGCTGTCACGCAATGTGGGCTGCTTCTTCTTTGTTTTAGACCTTCAGCTGCCATCCATTCTGTTTTGAATTCCCACAATCCTGCTTTCTCCAAATCTTTCTACAAAAGCAAATACATCTGTCTGCTTTTTAAAATGTGAACAGTTTGGACATCACAACAATCCAACAACGCTTTAGAGTAACAACATTAAATGTCATGCTACAGCGGGGCATGACTCACTGTTTCCTAAATGAAAATCTTTGCATAATTTGTTAAATTCTTATTTTTACTGCTATAGATTCTTGCCAGGAGCATTTAATGTAGTCGTGTTCTGTAAAATCATTTCTGGAGGTAATAAGTAACGGATGTAGTTCACAGCAAAAAAAGCTGAATTACAACATCAGGGTGAGTAAATGGAAGAACAAACACGTGTGCTATAAAACAATGTTTTCATAAAGTCATGTAAATTACAATGAGCATAGCTGTTTCAAAACTTCAGCAGGTATTTAAGTCTTTTACAATGTAAGACTTCAGCACATTTTTATCTGCATGTGCAAATTACTGCTCCGCCAGATGGAGATGACAAGTTTATGGCATGTTAAAGTGCAAACATTTTAAGAAGAGGGGAGGATTACGTATCAGATCTATTATACTGAGGTTCTACTCGACAGACGCTTTCAGAACCCAGACTCCATTTCCTAGCACGCCGCTGCAGCCCTTCCCCCAATCCAACAGCCGACAAGAGGGGGAGAAGAAGGGCTAACATTCATTTTTCACCATTTTCCTTTTTAACTTGGTGGCATAAATCATTTGGGAGGACCACACCTCAATATGAAATGCTCTATACTGACCGCAGAGGCTGGGCTTGAGGAAAATTCTTGGAAGCTTTTATTAAAAAACTATTCACTTTGAATAGTTTTACAGTAAAACTGGTTACATCAAGTCCTGAAGTAGATGTAGGAAACTTTAAACAGCAAATGCTTAAACACCAAAAAGAAAAACATGAATCTTCACGATAGCGTGGACAACATGTGGTTTCTAAAATCTACATCTGTCTGTCCTACAGTAAGTTTGCGTCTGTTTGATGGAGGTTTAGGTTAGATGAGAGGATAAAAAAAAATCCCATGTATGAGATCTGCAAATGCAACAACCTCAGTCTCTGGGGTATCACATTTGACTGCAAGGTGATTGGACGGGTTGCCTGATGAGAGGCAAACTGTTTCCAAACAACTGGGGTCCATCTTGGACTGACTGGGATCGCTCTCATGCAGCATGGGAAAGGTTTGCAAATAATTGCTGCCTCATTTGTAAATGCTGACACATTATCAACACATGGCAATCAATTTGAGTCAGTCTGTGGCAATGAGCGCAACTGGTCTGCAACACATCTCTTTGCAAATTTAACAAATGTGGACTTTATTAATCCTGCACTGTTCACTTGTTACAGCAGCACAGAGTCAGATAGAACTCGAATGAATGAATTAGAGATAAATTAGAAAATAGTAAAAATACAACAAAGAAGAAAAACTGCTCAAAATGTAGAATTAGGAAAGTACTTTACAAGAGTAATTTGCATTATGTACAAATAGTGCTGAATACAGTAAAATATACTAGAGAATATCTCCCATTCTGATTATACTCTTATATAAAAACAAGGTTGCCTGTGTCATTTTGCAATTAAATTGCCATCCTGTAGAAACTATGTGGTTATTTGGGAAGGAATTTATGACTGGACTATAAGAAATTTATGTGAAATTCAGTGAATTTCAGTGAATTTAGACGGCAACATTTCTGTGACTTTTATCACAGTTAACTGCTGTATTATTACAAACAGATTTCATTTTGCACAAACCACAGTCACTTTGAAGACTGCAAGTGGTCATTGGTCTTTGAAGCAACCATTTCAAGTGCAACAAGATCACATGTTCATTGCAATAACTGTATTTGTCTCCAAACGGGTCATCTGCTTGACTTCTTTTGTAGAGTGAAATTTGGCTGAGGGCTGCTTTACTAAGCTTCAGGTCCTGGAAGGGTAATACAGTTTGAAGCTGGAGAATCTCCCATAGGGCTTATACAAGCTAGGTCCCTTAACTTTCGGTAGCTGTTAAAAGGATAAAGTTGTTCTATACCAGAAATACCATTATTACTTTAGTATTACTTTAACACAAAGTCAGGGCTGACCCGGGACCATTGCTGTGAGTCACACTGCGCAGCATGAAGGCCCTTTCACAGCGGACGCAGCATGCGCCGCGCTAACCGCTAACTAAGAGCAAAGGATCCAAAATTTGTTGCGCTGGCTGCTGCGCTCTGTCGTTTTTTTTGCGGCAGCTCTACGTGTACTAGATGCGCCTGCTTCTTGTCGTTTCAAAGCATGTATCTCTCTGACTTTATATCCTCTACAAGAGTCTGTGTTGTATTATCTTCAACTATTCAATAAAAACATGTATCGCTCATTCATAATGAAGAAAGCTTTGTAACTATCCCGAGTAGTGAAGAGTGTGTCATTTCCACAACACTATTTCCCCCCCAAGGTCCACAGAGCCGTTGAAAGGCTCTGGAGGTCCCTGTATAAGCACGTAAACCTGTGACAAAAACATTCACCGAACTCGGACACACACAGACTGTTTTCCTTTGTGGTGATGAAGGAAAACGCTGAAGGGCATTTACCCTTTCAGGACCTGAAGCTTAGTAAAGCACCGACAGCCAAACCCGTCTGTTATCTGATTGGATTGTTAAATTTATGATTGACATGACATTGACCAATCAGCTGAAAGGAAGAAAAATTGGGTCAAAATTCGTACTTGTAAGTTGAAAGTCACACACAGCCAGGGAACCTGAGGGCAGAGTTTTACGTAGTTTTTTGTTGTGTATCTGTAACCAGACCTTAATAAAAAAAATTTTTAACTCGTGTAAATATTTTTTACAAACACACAAATTCTCATCTATAGATGCACAAACATAACATTTTCAGATATTTTGGTTTACAAGGTTACAAAACTCAGTTCACAACTATGCATTTGATTTACAAGTACAAAATATTTATGACCACAATTTGAGCCCATAACTGTAGCCTCATATTTAACAGCCAGCAGTGTCTAGCTTGTAACTTAACTTGAAAGTAAATCTGTGTATTTTCACAAAGTTTCCCAGTTTTACTTGAACCTGCGTTAAGCTGCTTATACTGCACGTTCTTCGAAAGTTTGGTCTCTTTCCTCACTGCGCATTCTAAAGGCTAAAATGGCAATCCATCTCCATGAAGCCATAATGTGCACGAGGCTGAGAGTGGACAGGGAAACTACAGCGCTCGACTGACTCCCCCTTTTGCAGCCAACTTTACAGTTGGAACAAGAAATGACTTCACCTCATCCAAGTCTCGTTCCCCCAAGGTTTGAACAGGAAATAGGGAGAACACCACCCCCGCCCAGCTCCTCGCACCCATTACAGCAGTCTCAGAGAGAGAGAGAAACCCAACATTACAGAACACGGTGAAACTCAAAAATGAAAGATACAAAAAATACAGGCCTGTCTGAGGCTGTGAAGCATATCATGCTTGAAACGTGAGCAAACATGAGATAAACATTTTGTTGAAACGGCTGTTGTGAGTTTTCAGTCTGTGGATTCCAGCCGTTGTTTGGATTCCTCTGAGAGGGAATGTTTTATGCTCCTTTGAAAATACAAAAGGAGTTGCACACATCTGAAAGCCATTAGCCCCTCAAACTGTTAGCAAGCAGTCTGAGGATTCTTTCCGCTCTCTTGGACTCTTACTCCAATTCTCTCTTTGCTTCTTTTCTCTTTACATTTCTTTCTTTTTTTCACGTTTGCAACCTCTGCCTTTTGCAGTTACAGGGATTGTGGAATTTCACTGTTCTTATCCAAAACGTTTTACTCCGTGGAGCCCTTGAAACCAAATTCTTCCACGCTCCATCTGTCTCATACACAACAGCCTTTCTTCATTTCTAGCCCCGCTGTATTCTTCAAGACTCATTTTACCATGGCCAAGCAGGCTTTGGAGACTTGCAGTGTGCTGTGTCACTTGGGAGCAACATCACGTGTATACCCGCCTCTTTCCGCTCCTGGTTCGCACACAAAGTAGGGTGGGGACATGTGAGGCAGGTCTTCCCTCCTCCTCCTCCTCATCCTCTGTAGCCTAACCTTGCAGAAAGCACAGAGCCTAAATGGACCAGTGTGTTTGTGTGCTCTTTTATTAGATCACATATTCTCATCCCCCCACCCCACCGAACACTGACATCTTTTGTCTCTGCCCGTGTAATACTTTGAAGTTCGACATTCCTCTCCCACTGCATCACTGGGGCAACACAGCTGCGCAAGGCCAAGTCTTTACAGAGCCGAGAAAAGCAACGCTCCAGGTAAGACGAGGCGAGTGAGGCTTGCCTCGTGAGCAAATGATGGAAGAAAGAACAGCTGAAGAAGAGGTAAGAGGAAAAAAATGTGCCATGCAGTAAAACTGTCTGTCTGTCAAATTCTGAATGAGTTTGTGTGTGTGTGTCTTTCTGTGTGTGTCGTGCAATAATCATATTTTTATCCAGCCAGAGAAAAAACCACAAGTGGGACCGCAAGTTCCCCTGCTGGGAAACCACAAACCCCAAGATCATGATGACACCAACCTTTTAACCCAGACATCATGCTTAAAAACCCTCAGCCCCACCCTAACACACAAACATATATTGCGTATGGACACAGATACACACACCTCCATGCTCCCATGACCCCAAGGTTACCCCTCTGCTATGACCGCTATGATATTTATATATTAACAAAATGCAAAGTGTGACAGTCAGTGATGCACTCAAACAACTTCGCACTCAAATTTCTGAAATTCTTTCACTATCTGAGGACTTTGTCTTTCCAGTAATTGTGATTCAACTTAGAAAGAACAATCAGAGCAGTCATGATCCTGCATCCTGTGTCTTTATTGAAGTAAACTTCAGCAACTTTCCATAAACACTGGCCCTTTACTCCTTCTCATCATGTATGGCACATGTGCAAACACTTTATTAAGGCTAGTATTCATTGTCCCGGTGTTACCCAGTGCTCTGAAAGTGGTCAGCCGACAGCTTAGTTCTAACTATCAACACTGAGCTGAACACCGGCCTGAAGCATAATTCAAGTGGGTCTCTAGGAGGTCTTCTAATGTCTCTCCTCTCTCATTCCTTCTGTGACCCAGAAATCGCTCTCGGCACACAATAGGCACCATAATAGGCACATATCTCACAGACAGAGATGAGAACAGGCCTGTTGGTGGACAGGGTACTCCCTTTGGAGAAACCTCTTCACCTGTGACGTATATGCCTCAATTAATTTTAATACAAATGAGCACTGTAAAATTTAACTGATAGGATTCATTAAAAAACTGCTGCAGCTCTGCCACGAATAACCTTTTAAAATGATGCTTTAAAATTACAGCTCTGTAGCAAGGGCACCTCCTTTACTTAAACACCTGCTGCCTTGACTCCTCAAGTCCCCCACTCATATCCAAGATAAGAGGAATAGGATGAGATGAGGAAAGGTATCGAGGATGTGCCAACTGAGAAATTAGAAGAGGAGCATGCAAACAGACAGATTCAAACACCTCATAAAAGCGTGTTTTCCTTCTTTTCTTCCTATTTGGCACACTGACATGTTTCAAATCATCAGATAAATCTTGTTATTATCAGCCATAAGTTTGTGCTCTGAAGAGCACTTGGGTTATGCAGGAGGACAGTGATCTGAAATACACACAAGTCCACCTCTGAATGGCTTAAAAGAAGAAAATGAAGGTTATGGAGTGGCCTAGTCAAAGTCCAGACTTTGGTACGACCTTTAACAGGCCATTCATGCTGGAAAAGCCTCCAGAGTGGCTGAATTAAAACAGTTCTGCAAAAAAGAGTGGGCCAAAATTCCTCCACAGTGATGTGAAAGACTCATTGCCAGTTACTGCAAACGCTTGATTGCAGTTCTTGCTGCCAAGAGTGGCACAACCAGTTATTAGGTTTGGGGGGGTCAATTAGTTTTCCACATAGAACAGTTTTGTTTTTCTTTAATAAATAAAGTCATCATTTTAAAAATGCATTTTTGTATTTATTCAGGTTATCTATGTCTAATATTAATACTAGTGTGATGGTTTGAAACCTAGAAGTGTAACAAATATGCAAATATAAGACAAACATGCTTTTTCACAGCACCGTCTGTGCGCTGTGCCCGAGAGAACCTCTGTATAGAACGAATAATGACCCTTAGCTGTGTTATGTTTAGATGATAATGGGAATTTAAACTTTGTGAATATTAATTGTTAGTTAGCAGCTTAGAGTTGTACGGAGTAATAATACATAGCTTTTGTAAGTCCTTTAAGATAACTCCTCCAAGCTGCTGGAGTCTCTGATGAGCTACGTGTGCACCAGTTTACCTCTATGGGCAGCAGCACAGTATGACTAATTCTGCCCGTGAATGAGAGGAAAGTGATTTGGCTCAGTAACGGCTCTCCTGGCTGGGATTAAAGATGATCTGAAAACCTCCATCGTGCACTGGTGGTCTCTTGTGGTTCTTTCTTTTAGCACTGGGAGAGAGCCGGCATCGTTTCAGGAATTCAGCTAGTACACAAGCACAGGAGAAAGTAATTCCCTTTAGTTTACACAGTCATACCAATTCATAGAGACACTGCTGAATCTATGAGAGATATGGATGATCAAAGCTGACATGGACATGGAATCTGTTAGGTGTGGGAACTGAAGGGTATGCGGGCTTTATGTGTGCGTGTTGTGTGCAGGAGGATGTTCATGTGAGGACAGTCCAAACATCATCTGGTTTCTGTACTGGCTTGTCATCTCTCATATCACGTCAGCTACAAGAGGAACCCCAAGCTCGACTCTACACCAGCGGCCGATCTCCCTCATTCCTGTTCGTTCTGAGCCAGACGGATGATGTAGTCTGGTCCGTGTGAAACAAATGGCTTTCTATTGTCAGCGTGAGCCCATGTAGTCACCACAACGCTGACCACAGATCTCACAGGGACCATTTTTCATGGAATAATAATAAACCTGAAAGCTTCTTTTACCTTCTTATCTTGTAGTTCGCACGTGTTGAGCTGAACATCGTCCTCTCTAACGACCTTGATTGGAAAAATCAGTGCACACCATTCTTTGGTCATTCCATTCCACTGCTCCTCAAGCCGTGCATATTTACCTTTGGTCGACATATGGTAGGCCTGTGCGAGGGCGTGTTTACACATGTGTATACAAATGTATGTGTGGAAAGTGACAGAGAGCGAGTGCAAAGGGAGGGGGGGGGCAAGTAAAAGTATTTCCTGGGCTCCAAAAGTACAATGCACTCCAGACAGTGGTGTGTTTTCACTATAGCCAGATCAATGCTCGGCAAAATGTGGTCCTGTTTAGAGGGTGGA
>VUQG01041068.1:0-24623 GCA_015106755.1 Etia nguti | reverse complement strand
GAATTACCTCTCAGAGCCGAGCTGCAGGACAACACCCTGGGGTCCAACTGTGTGTGTGCGTGTATGCAGAGGTGTCTGCTGGCACAGGATGTATAGACAAAAGTTAGGCGGTAAGGTCACTGTAGAGGGAGAAAGAAAGCATACCTGACAGCTGTGGCTTTGTCTTCTTATTGTACAGCACACAGACCTACAATAAAGCAGCCCTGTGGGCCTGGGTATTTGCTGGTAGGGTGTTCTATGTGCAAAAAGTTGATTAAGCCACTAAAGTGAATACATTTTTGAGAAAAGAGCTGGTATCGTTTTACAAGGAAAAGGAAAACACTGGAAATTTGAGAAAAAAATGTTACGTTTACCAAAAATGTGTTTATTTTTTTAATTCAAGGAACCACGTTGCTTGGACCAGTTGTCCAGACTGAAGCGTGGCTCATCTTAGTGTTAGCACTCTTGTAGTGTTTTTTTCTGCCTGAACGTTGTGACTAGAAGGACATACCATTGGTGCTCTAAAACCCTTTGAGTTATTGGTCACAGGTGTTACATTTATCAATCTCATGCCAGCCTGATGGTGAGTAAGATGCGGGTCTCTGACTGATTTAAAATAAAAAACTTTTATTATTTTTTCATGCATGTCCAACATTTCACGGCTTCGTTAATGGTTCAGGCCAAAGTCTCCTCTCACCAGAACGTTGAACAAATGCCACACTTTTCACACCCTTACCTACATCATTACTATGGCAACATGTACAGAGAGTCTGCCACCACACAGGTGAAACTGTTGCAAAATGATCTTTGCTCAAAAGCTTCCCATTATGGCTCTTGATTTGCTGTTTGGCTGCAGGTGTGGAACAGCCGCCATCTCTGGAATTACAGGATTTGCTTTGAGTGAGATAGCTCCTCCCCTTGATTTTAATCCAGAGTGCTTAACTTTTATTTTACCTAACTAGTCTTCACATCAGTTTAGCGTTTGGTTTTGCACAAAATGATGACTGATGATTTTTGTTCCCTCCTTTGGTTTAAGATGGTCTTTAAGTTAAATGTCACAGCATCTTTAAACAGAGTGGGGACATTTAATAAAATTCTCTCACTTTCTGCCATTTTATCTGAGAGATTAGGTTTGGGTCAGGGTGTGTGTGCGCGCGCGTGTGTGTGTGTGTGTGTGTGTGTGCGCGCGCGCGCGTGTGTGGACTTACAGATGTAACCCTTTGGAAACAGTAAATCAACTGTGAGCAGCAGCAGTGGAGGATCTATTTAAAACACGTACACTCACTTACACACGCAGTCCTTGTTACCGTGACAACATGTTTCTTCATTTGCAACGGTTGCCCTTAACAACACTATTGGCATGGCCTCCTTTCGGGAGCTGCTGAAGCTGAAATGCAGCATCTCTCACTCTGATGGTTTGTTCATCCATCTTTTTTTGGCTCTTTTGTTTCTATCATGGATCCTGCAGATTAGGGGTTAAAGGTCAGGACGTGCTGACAGACGCTGCCTGTGCGGAGTCCATTAGATGAGCACGGCACAGAAACTGAAGCAACTAGTGTCTGTTTAAAGCTTCGCACAAAACATGCCGTCATCAGAAAGAAAGCCGAATGAGAACTTTTTCACCCCTCTAGCGCCCCCTACAGTTTGAAGGGCTCCCTTCACCCCAGTGATAGGAAGTGTTGGCCAGAAAACCATATGATTTGATTGGCTGTGTGGTTATTCTTAGACTATCTTGTGTCTCATACACATTAATCATACACTCTGTTTGCCTGCTCACTAACCTGACTACAGCCCGGCTGCAGTCAAATAGTCCAAAGTTGACCTTGTACCTCCTTTTCCTAATCAGTGCTCCTTCATGGTGAACATCATGAGTTAGATTAAAGATGTAAATGAGAATTTATGGTGCTCACTGAATCCCAACCTGAAGATGGGCAATAAAAAAGTCTGGTAATACTTCATTACCAAGACTGTCATTTTAAATAAATAGGATTTAAATGTCTGAAATGAAGTGTTTGCCACATTTAGTCGCTCATTCTCGACTCTTATTTTCTCTTCCTGCTGGACAGATGACCCAGTGTAACTCTTATCACCGAAATAAAGTAAAGTCATGGAAATCCTAAAGGCTGAAAGCAGAAAATTTCAGCGACAGACAAAACAAATATAACAGATCCACAGAATACATAACAGATGGACACAGCCACCATGATGTGACTCACTGGTGAGCTGCTATAAGGGTGTATTGAAGCCAGAATTGACCATATTTGGATGAGTGGGTGAAAAACTAGCCAGCTGACACTGGTTAGCTTGGTTAGCAAGCGGCAACCGTAGATTATATAGACTTTTCTGGTCTAACTGAGCACCTCATTCACACACGCACACATTCACATTGGCTTTGTGTTCATTTCTTCACTGAAAAACAAACAGATTGATATTTCTTGCTTTGTCTGATCAGACCTTTTTTTAATGTGAACATCTCTCATCTTCAGTTCAGTTTGTTAACAGTTAAACGTCTGAGACAGGAGACAACGTTACCGTGTTAGTGGTGGCTTTAAGTAGCCATTAGAGCAGCTACATTTCTTTATTGTTAAGCTTCAGAAAATGCTCCACTGATCAAACATTCATGCTGTTTTTGCTCCAGAGCCGACCAGTTTATCCATTAACCTCGTGCACTTTGTAATCAGAATATCCTGGTTTGAAAGCTCTGAGATGTCCTGTTGGGTTGGATCAGCCAATCCCTGCCATCGGCTTCCTCCTCGTCTCTGTGGTTGACGAGTAACCACATTTAATCGTACCGTTAATTGATTAATTGATGTCAGTTAAAGTCACTTATCTCTTCCTGCTTCCTTCAAGTGAGCTTGTCAGGACCTCTTTCACACCTCTCACTGACTGTTAATTGGCCAGACACACTGGCTGCATGTTGAGGTGGCATTGTTATAGCAGAGATATACTTTCCATGATGATGTGATATAAGTAGATTTTTAACTTCCCACTGAGGTTCGCAGCCTCATTTATGGGGAAGACCTGCGTGTGATGACAAACTGAGTTTCAGACAAACTATCCCTTTTCCTGATTCTGTCAGGCTGACACTCTTTTTCTTAATGTAAAGGTATGTATGTGGTCGTTTAATTAAGTTATTTTATGAAAATGCCTAATGATGTTTTTTGTATGTGGCTAATCGGCCACATACGTAGTACGCTAAAGGTGGAGAAAAAGAGCACATGTAAGCAAATTTTAATTTGTCTCTACAGCTTTACGCTCGAAATACGAAGGATCATACCTCTGTTTTATTATCTAAGAAGTCGTCTCCTTCACCAAATAAGCAAAAACGCGTAGGAAAGAGACAAAATGACCGGCATCTGGATAAAAAGTCAACCTCTTCCTCCTCACCTCAAGCCTCATCTCCTGAACTGAAGTCAGAGCTCTAACACATGATGCATTAAAGTGATTTTTATTCCCAGTACTGTTGCAGTTACTTATTGTGAGCAGAGCAGGCTAAACAACAACAACAGCTAGTAATAAGCTAACACTATGCCAGCTAATGTTAGACCTAACAGCGGCTAACAGCACCTAGCAGCGGCTAACAGCAGCTAACGTGCACCTAACAGTGGCTAACAGCGGCTAACAGCACCTAACAGCGGCTAACAGTGGCTAACTGCAACTAACAACGGCTAACTGCGGCTAACTGCGGCTAACAGCAGCTAACGGTGTAAAATATATGGCGATTTTGCCTTTCGGAACAGGTTTTCGTAAGTGTTCTGCAAAGCACGTTATAGTTTTACTACACATTTATCAGGTTCATGTTATTGGGGCGGCATTAACACCTCAAAGGGGAGACTGGTACAGTAAGCATCTCTGGCACTGAACAGCCATGCCTGTTCACATTTGAGCTTTAGTGGGGAATGAAAAGTGGTAAGTACAACTTACCTGCGCCTTTGGGCAAAAAGTAAATCTGTCTGCCACCACACAACTGAAACTGTTCACATGTTGGCACAGCAGCGTGATTGGCTGCTTTCAGATGTTGTTTGGCTGTTTGCAGGCAGAGTCGGTGCAGCCAGAATCCTTGCAGGATTTTTTCAATGTCCCTTCTACAATACTTCAGATGGAAATATGAAACTGTTAAAGGCAAGATTGTGTTTGTCCTTATTTTGTGCCATACATACGTTGTTCCAGTGGTGCATGTTCATTTTAAACACAGCATCTCATGACGTGTGGCTTAAAGGCCTCAGTTAAATTCGATTACACATGTAAAATATGAATGTGAATATCTCTAATCGTGTGTTCCACTCTGTGTGGAAAGCTGGTTTCAGTGTGTGAAGCACGACTTCCCTAAATGTTTGTGTTGGGCTACTTTAAGTCAAAGCCTTCATATGTTGGTGACTGAAGACGGAGTAACACACACGCACACACACTCACATCACACGCACACGCGTGCAGGGACTCGGGCGTTAGTGTGTATTATCGTGTTTGTGTGTGTGTGTGTGTGTGTGTGTGTGTGTGTGATGTGTTATGACAGGCTGTTTGACATGTGGCAGTGAGTCAGCGACAGGCCGCCGTTAGATGAGCTAATGAGATTCTAATCAGATTAGAGCAGGCTGTAATCTGACAGAGCAGGCCGAGGACAGACAGAAGGCATGATGGGTAATAATGGGATGAGTCCTTACTCTCCTTTTGGATCTAGATTTTCACCTATTTATACCCAATGAGGCGTGATCATAAAATTCTGTTACTCCACCAGTGAAAAACAGCAAAAACATACCTGGTTCAAATATGGCCTCTCTGCCTTCAAGCTTGTCTGCTTGTGAGCTCGGTGCTGAAAGTCGTAATCAGACCGCTCGTACCTGTGTTTGTGATTTCACCGTGAAATTCAAAACTTGAATGCAAACATCAACTTCAACTTCTGAGCTGGGTCTCCGTCTACGAGCCAGAGACTAAACGGCAGGTTTAGTCCACAGTGTCCACAGTGAAGGGGCTGGATCAGTTCAGGAGTGACGCAAGAGCGTGCCATGTGTTTTGGGGTTTGTTTGTTTTTTTAATTATTCTCTATTGTAAAACATCAATTTATTCAATGCAAAGTCCTACAACAACCCAAACCTTCATCTAAATACAACTGCTTTTAAAAAAACTGTAAATAAAATTGGAAGCAGATACTCTAAAGCTTTTTATTTAAAAACTTTAGATGTTTAATAGAGACCCATTTTAAAAAATTAATCTTCTTTTTTGATGCCAGCAACATGTTTCAAATAAACTGATGTCTGAAGGTGTAAAAATAACATTTAGACCGGATGGCAGAGGAAAAATTACAAAACAGGAAGGTGAAAAGAAGAGCTGTGTGAGTGATAATAAGGTCAAGTGTGTGTGTGTGTGTGTGTGTGTGTGTGTGTGGATGCTGTCACTATGTAAACCCTCGTCTTTTGACCTTGTGATCGCCTCCTTCGTACATTTAGCTCTGTAATAAAAAGTAATGGCCAATGAGCATAAAGATAGCAGCGTTACTTGTAATAAGAAAATGTTTCCAATTTAAATTTAATGCTTGGTGCTGATTAACTGACTGAGTAATGATGACATTGACACAACGCTCAGACTGTAGCTTGACATGGTGCAGCCGCTGTTTTTGGCATGATTTTATAACCTGTCTTATAAATTGACTTCAATGTCTCAGTTTTCTCATCTGCTCATATGTGTGTTCAGAACATTTGCTGGCAGCGGTTTGTATGTAATACATTTAGGCACATTAAAGATGAAATATTATCAAGGTTTACTGCATCGTCGCGCTGTTACGTTGCTCTAAGTATCATTGTTAATAAGACATCGGTGGTTCGGGTCTTTTTGTTGTTTTTGCTGGAATAAATGATTTTCCCATCTAATTCTTTAGAGGGAATTCATCAGCTGTGTCATGGCGTGACGTGACAGTGAAACAGTACGAAAAAGTCTAGCTGCACATCTGGTTAACAGACCCAGTGGGACTTGTGTAAACCCCATGGGCCGTCGTGTTCTCCGGGCATATTGAGTTTGGTTCATTGATCACTGCAAAGATTTTTCTGTCAGGCAGGTGAAGCTGTATACATAATATTACTACAGTCATGTGAAAAAGAAAGTTTTTACAGGATTTTTATACCCTCACTGCATCAAGTAGTTAAAATGGTACACACCAGCCAGGTCCTGCTAACCAAACTTTAAGCAAATTTAACATTGTCTGTGAAAACAGATGATTTGGGAGTTTGCTGATCTGGAGTATTCATCCTGGTGTGTGCTAACAAAATACCACAATCTTCCAGTGAGTAGTCAGACTGTGTAATGCTCAGAGAAACTGGAAAACACTCGGCACAGTTTCAGTACAGACACCTCGTAGCAGCTGTCAGCACGGCGATGCAGGGCTGATCGTCTGGGTTTGTTTTGCAGCTGAATTGAACTGAATCGAATTACTGCTAAAGGTGTAGAAGCACCTTTAGCAGTAATACTGGATTCCTGGATGTACTTAGTTTTTTCACATGATGTTTTTAAAGTTTTTTTAAAGCTTTGGGTTGCACGTTTTGGTGATATCCATCTTGGTTTTGGAAACCAGAAGTCGTGACCAAGCAGCTGATCTGACCGAGGAGCACTGCGTTGTAATCCATCACCAACTAGTCATTCACAAGGTCACCACAGCCTAGTTAGTACCCTGCTTTGTCATTTGTTGTTCTCTAAATTGGACCTTAAGGACGAAGTGAGCAGTTAGATTTTCTCATAGACTTCTGTACACTTAGATTTTTTGCACCCAGAAGGTGGGATTTTAAAGCGAAAACACACATGGTCGTTTTTGTTCTTAACGTCAATGCCTCTGCATCAGACGTCTGAGTGTCTTCCACGTCTCTGTCTTTCCTGCACGATGAACTTGGTATCACTACATTTCTGTGACCAGCCAACTTCCACATCTGTCACCCTACATGACTCAGTGCTACCCCCCCTCACACACACACACACACACACACACACACACGCCTTTCCACTTGCTGAGTGCCCTATTCCATGCTTACACAAGCCCTTTGACATTTTGAAATTGCACACTCCTGGCTGTACACACTCGCTCACTGAACATAATTATTCAGATTTTGACGCTTACATAACGGCTGTTAAAACGGCGCACTGCCTCTGCTTTCTAAAGTCTATCTGCCCATTTCTCTTTCTGTCTAATGTGGTAGGTAATGACTGCTAATGCCATGTGGACTAGCTGAAACAGTCTTTGTACCACTGTCAGGAGGTTATACACTGGGCCTCTGATATCTATTGAGTGGCGTACAATAGAGTTGACATTTTGTCTCCCAGTAACATGGACTCTGTCAGACGCTGGAAGCTGTGTCACTGCTTTGTGTTTTCGTCACTGCTTTATCCCCTTGTGATTACTAGAGAAATGAACTGAGTGGCTGAAACATCAGTTTAACTAATACTGTACAGACCTGGGAAAAAGTATGTGCTGCTTTCCTGATTTCTTAGTGTTTTGTTTCAGATTTTGTAACAACTATTTTAATATTAGGCAAAGATATATAGAGAGAGGTCGTTCTAATTCAGGATCTGCAGAACTCATGGATCCATCAGTTACGGCAAGTCGTCCAGATCCCAAAGGAGCAAAGCAGCCCCAGACCATCACACTACCGCCACCATGTCTGACTGTTAGTGTGTTCTTTTATGAAATGCTGTTAGTTTTATGCCAGATGTAACAGGACTCAAACCGTCCAAATAGTTCAGCTTTTGCTGCGGAATATTAGTCTCAGGATCCTCGAGATGTTTTTTAGCTTTGAAGCCTTTGTGTTCTTTTTTGTCTGCAGTGGTTTTATCCTCAGTACCCTCACATGGATGCTATTTTTGCCCAGTGTCTTTGTTATTTGTTGAACCATGAACGCTGATTGTAATTGAGGCAAAGTGAGGTGAGCAGTTCTGGGTTCTTTTGCGACCTCCTGGATTTGTCGTCGATGACCTCTTCAGGTAGCTTTTATTCCCTCAGTAAATGAAATCATCATTTAAAAACTGCATTGTGTTTACTCTGGTTATATTTGTGAGATGATCTGAAACATTTTATTGAGACAAATATGCAAAAAAACAGGAAATCAGAAAGGAGGCAGCACTGTATGTGCTGTATTTCAATTAATATATTACATATATGTTGTACACTTAGGGCAGCACGGTGGCGCGATGATCAGCACTGCTGCCTCACAGCAAGAAGGTCCCGAGTTTGATTCCAAACCTGGCCGAGGTCTTTCTGTGTGGGTTCTCTCCAGCTTCCTCCCACAGTCCAAACACATGCAGTTAGTGGGGTTAAGTTAATCGGTAACTCTAAATTGCCCATTGGTGTGAATGTGAGTACGAATGGTTGCTTGTCTCTACGTGTTAGCCCAGACTGGCGACCCGTCCAGGGCGTACCCTGCCTCCTGCCCTAAGACAGCTGGGATAGGCTCCAGCCCCCCGCGACCCTGACGAGGATAAGCAGAAGAGAATGGATGGATGGGGTGTACAGTAATAGTTATGTACCTGTCTATACAGTAGGTGGGCCAATCTAAACAAAACTTTGCACGTACATTGCCACACACACAGCAGTTATCAACATCTATATGTTTAAAAAAATCATTTATTATAAATCGTAATTCTTTTGATTCTCCTATATGTTACGCTCACTTCATCATCCCCCTGCAAAGGTGATTTTCTGTGGCATGTTAAACCATGAAGAAGATTTCCCGTTTATTTCATGATTTCACGTGTCACGTTCAGCGTATGTCACTCACCACTAAACACAGAACGAAGACTCTGAATAGTCTCTGCAGACCTGGTGAAAACCGCCCACAGGATGGCTTTTTGTATCAGGAAAAATAGTTCGTTGGTTCCCATGACAACACACGCTTTACAGGAGTTGTTCAACTTGTTGGAAAATAACAAAACCACAAAAATAACAAAAGTTTTTAGCTGTAGAGTGTTAGAGTTGTTCGCCTCACAGATCATAAAAACAGATTTAATTTCTCATGCTTGAAACAAATAATAATTATACATGTGAACATAAAGATAATTATATATGTTTAATTAGACCATTTAATATTTTTGACAAAATCTGAGCCAAAATCAGCAGAAAAGATGAAAAGAGGTGAAGTCCCTGCCCGGAGAAGCAGAGGGAAATATTAGCTCAGTCTGTCGAAGTAGAAAGAAGAACCAGACTGTGTGAGAACTTGGATGCTGTTTGTTTTTTCTGCAGCGTTGGCGGTAAAACTCAGGTTTTTACTGACCTCAGTGACCTATACTGGCACACTGCTGTCTTTCTGACACCCCTGCATATGCATTATTAATTCTAAAGAAATGAGCAGCAGTCATAGCGTTGGTGTGGAATTCATCATGACGTCATTAGTTCGCAGTAATTAGTAATCACTTAATTTGACAGTGATGCATGGATTATTGATCGAGAAATAACTGATGATAGCGGCCTGACCTCGGTCACACTCTGCAGTGCCTCCCTCTCTCTGTAGGTCTCTGTCTCTTGCCCTCTGCAGTGTGGTAGCAGTATGGTAATGAATGGCTCCAGCTCGCTCTGCAGTGGTAGCAACTCGCTCGCTTCGTACTCATACAGCTGCTGCATGGATTGGGGGGTAAGGACAGACAAGGAGAAGGATGAGGTGATTCATAAAAGACTTGACTATTATTTTATTTTTTGTGCTGTAAACAATAACGTCACTTTTCATTTGTGTGTGAGGCTGCAGGCTGTCAGGAGAGACTGCAGGAACAGTGGCTTGTCATGGTGTGTTTGTGGGGTTATGTGCAGAGCCTATACACTCACACTTTGACTTGTCAGTGTACACATCGGTGTCCTGACACTGATCTGAAATCAGATCCCATTTACTAGTTATTTGTAGATACAGATGGAAGGTTTGAATGCTTCAAAGTCTCGTTGTTATCGAACCGTCTGAGAGAACAGAAATCTTAAAAAGAGATGATCCTGTAAATATTTAGATTGCTTTGGGTTAAAAAATAATCCGATCTAAGTTGTTACTGTACATATTTCTGAGGCGTCCACACGCGGCGCTACGTCTAAGGCTAGATTTTCCCCAAAAACCACTGACCTGCTTCATTTCAGTGAACCTGCTGCGCTCTGTGCTGGGTCCTACAAACCACAGTATGTAGAACGACTGGAACATTAAGAGAAATCATGATCATGTTTTTTATACATATAGCCTTCAGAAATTAGAAATGAATCTGCTGTAAACTGGGACAGAAAACCAGAAAACAAGATTACAAGTACTTTATCCAACATGCAGACCAACTGCAGCGAGCGTCAGCAGAGAGACGCGCTGACAGGTAACGTTAAGTAATGCCAGGGTCACCAGGACGCTGCACTGAGCACAGTGTGTATATCAGCCTGGATTTACACTGTACATCCGGCACTGTGTCACCGCGTGCTTTCAGGCAGCGTGGCATACACCAGGCCTGCAGCTACACAGAGTGACGGGGAGCGTGCAGCGTGCAGCAGACCAGCAAAGTGTCACCCTGTCACAGCGAGTGGGATGAAATGTGAGAAATACGGCGTCAGCTCGGTGAAGCGTGGACGCAGCAGCTCGAGCTGAGCTGCAGCGTGCTGCGCTGGGCTCTTCGTGGAACTGTTACAGGTGTCTTTGCAGCCATTTTCACTGCGCCGGGAGGTGAAGGTTACAGAGGTGAACCTCCATGAACCCCAGAGTTCATGTGTTAACTCAGGGAGAGAGCTACAGGCTGACTTCTTTCATAGTTTTCATTTTTAACAAAGGGAGAGAGTTTATAACCGCTGACCTTTGGTTAAACATGTCCCAACCTTGAGTCTTATGCAGGGAAGACCTCGACAGGCTTGGATTGTGCCCTGTTTACAGTTCTGTGCAAAAGTTTTGAGTCAGAGACATGTCTTTATATTTTGCTGGGAAAATGGGAAATAGGTGCAGTGATTTTTTTTTAAACATCTCAAAACATTCATGGAAGTGCAGCTAATTTGCCTCATTAGCAGAGTTTGTACAATTATGACCACCTTTGGCCTTCAGCACAGCCTGAACTGTCTGAGGCAGATTTCTTGTCCTTTCTTTAAGTTGTCTTCAGGAACAGTTCTCCAGGCTTCTTGAAGGACTTTCATAGCTCTTCTTTGGATGTTTCTGAATTTTGTACCACTCTCTGTCAAGATGATCTCCACAGTTTCAGTAATATTGAGACTCTGGGGAGGCCAGTCCTTGACTGATAGGATTCCACTCTGTGGTTTTCTATCCTGGGATGCTTTCACTGGACTGCCAGTGTGTTTGGGATCATTGTCATGCTGAAAAATGAAGCCAATCAGATGCTTTGTAGATGGTATTGCATCGTGTACTGCGTTTTGACAAGCTCTCCAACACCACTGGCTGCAGTTCAGCCCAAACCATGACAGAGCCTCCACCGTGCTTTACAGATGGCTGTAGGCTCACTGTTGGGCGTCTCTCTTGACCTCTTCGTACATATCAACAACATGGTGAACCAGAAATGGCAAATTTGGTCAATCACAGCATCAAACCTATTCCCACTGATTTTCAGTCCACTTTTTGTATAATTTGGCATCGCTCAGTCTTTTCTCCTGTTTCCCTTCCTTAACAATGTCCTCTGGACGGCCTTCTTCCACTGAGACCATTTCTGATCAGGATTCTGTGAGCAGATGTGTCTCTCAGGTCCTTTGTCAGGTGTTTGCTAGTTGTCACCTGTTTTTTTTTTAAGGACATCATCTTCAGATACCTTTCTCCTGCTGTAGATGGTTTTTTTTGTCCACTTGTCCACTTTTTTAAAGGACACGCTGCACACTATAGTGAGATGTTTTCAGCTAATCGCGCTTTCCTAATCACCTGTTAGACTCTGTTATCTTCGTCATTTTTCATTGATTCAACTAAATAAATGGGAATAAACACTGCGCTTTTGCAACAGGCTCCTGTTGCCCAAATATACCATTTTAAATGAGTTCTTTGCTAAGTCGTCTGTTATGTGTAGAGTTTGGTGCCTTTTTATGTTTAAGTGATTTGATTTAGAAACAAAAAACTCAAAAAAAGGACATGACCAGAAAACCTTACAGAACTCTGGAGAACTACAAATATTATATGAAGAAATGAGGAGTGACTCGAGACTTTTGGACGGTACTGTAGCTGGGGTAAAGGAGGATCTGCATCTTAGAAGATGGAATTTAGTGACGAGTTCACAGAACACCTCTAGATGGGGAACTGCAAAGACTTAAAGAGTAAAAACTACCTGAAAGAATTGTTGAAATGATAGAAAATTAATTAGACTGAGCAGAGTAGATCATTATCTCTCAAAGCAACTATAACTCAATGATGCGCTACTTATTAATAATGATAAAATAACATATATATAAGTACTTTATGTATAATTTGTGCTAATAAAATTGAGCATTTTAACACAGAAGCCTGTGACTATGAGTTGATTCACTTTTGGAGCCATACTCAAGTGGCCTTTAGAGGAACTGCACTTCATATTTTCATCAGTTTCTCAGCCCTGAAACTTGCTCGAGAAAAACCTGATGACATCCTGTACTTTCTAAAAGAGCACATGACACTTTTTCATTGTTAGTCCAGGATTCCAGAAACCAATCACTGTTTTAGATTGCTCTTTAGCTTATTAGTAAATCATTTTCATAGCAGTTTATGTTGCTTTTAAGCAATTCCCCTTGTTACATTTGGAACTCTTTACTGCGTGATTTTAGCCGTGTTAGCCAGTGAGCTAAAACTAAAAACATCAAAACGTCTTTGCTATTTGTAACATATTTGTCCTAGTTGTGTTTAATATTCAGAACTGAGCAAAGCTTTTTGGTATCAAATTTAGAATGAGAATGCTGTGGAAACAATGCCATATAGGGTACTAGGCAGAAAGGATGTTCCAAGTATCTCGGAGAAGCCTTCTGCGGATTGAGGTTGTCTCAGTGTCTTTATGTGAGAACTGATTCTGTGATGGATCAGACCATTTGGAGCTCTTTATGACTCCAGCTGCATGTTTGGAATGATTTGCTTGCTGCAGAATTAACTTAGGATCAGTTACATAGGTCACAAAAACTGCATTCAGAAGAGGAACGAGTGGTGACACTGAATGTGAACCAACCCAGGTTCCTGTCCTGTATGGGAACACTCTTTCTAGATGAAGTTCACTTATTTTCCAGCTTTTTTTAATCACCAAACCTGTTTGGTTAGGCTCATGATTTGAGTTCAGATGGACCATTTAGAATGTTGACCTTGTATTTAAAGATGAACTCTTCCCATCAGCAAAAAGTTTCTCCTTTTTCTCTGGTAACATCAGATGGTCAAATGACAAGCTGCAACAGTCGAAAGATAGGCTGTTGTCCCTTTAAGAAATATTTAACACACAATTTCATAAAAATTGAAAGAAACACAATTCGTGTTGCTTAATGTTTCATATTTAATTCACTGTGCCTTTACAGCCTCTTTTAGCAGATCTGTTTTTAAAGGGTAGACTCATCCACAGTGTGTGGACATATGGTCCCCAAATGCTTCCACACCTATTTCTCACATGGTTTAGCGTCATGATTATGCATTCAGTGTGGATCTCTAGATTTCTCTGTTTGTAAAGAAGACAAGCAAGAATATTATAATAAAAAAATATTTTGATGAAGAAGTGACAGAATTTTTTAATTCACCCAGATTGAATTTTTGATATTTTTCCACATCTTAAGTCATAATAAAAAAAACCCTGAAAGCCTTCGTGTGGATGTACAGGACAAAGGGAACATTTGACAGCAGGAAAAGTAAAACATGCTCCGTCATCTCTTTAACCACCCTCGTGTCAGTCCTTATGGTGTCACCGAGTGTTACTCGACAATATATCGCAACCTGTAACACCAACGACACGTAGACTGTTAACTGACAGATTGGTTAGCATGTCACAGCATGGTCGCAAAGTTCAGTGAGCATTTAGAGGAAGTTCCTTGAGGTTCAGAGCTCGAGGTCCACAACAGATATCCTTGAACCGAGCACTACACCTGCACCTGCTACTAATGGAAACATGAAGTAAACAGTCAAAATGTGGCTAACCAAGAGTACCATTTGGCAAGAACTTAGCAGCCAGGCGGCGGTAACGGTTAGCGAGCAGGAAAATGACTGGCCGTCCTCTTCCCCTCTGAATATAGAGTGGACTATCTTTATCTGTGCATCATCCTCCCTTTCCTGACTCACTGTACACTTTACATGTACTGCTTTGATGCTAACCGCTAGTGCTACAGGCCGAGACTGACTGTGTGCTAACCATAAGCTAATACAGTGTATCTTCTAACTGCTAAGCTAACACTTGTGATTGAATGTTAGTGCTGTATGCTGGTATGATTAGTTATAAGACTTTATACTAACTGCTGTATGCTGCCATTGATATTGTGTTTTAAGGTAATGCTAACATGTTAAGCTAAGAATGTTAGTTGTAAGTGTGTGCTAATGCTATGCCGCTGTGCGCTAAGCTAATGCTGATAGAGTTAAGTGTGCTTTTTGCTTCCATATTATTAGGCTCACTAGTTTGCTAATGCTGCTATTAATACTTTGCGCTAAGCTAATGCTGATAGTGTGCTGTAATGCTGACTGTGCTAATGGTGTTTGTTTATCTGTGCCCGTCTATTGTTGTTGTTGTTGTTGTTGTCTACCTTTCTCTGTTTCTCTCTTGACTTTATTTTTCTCTCTTTTTTCTCCCTCTCCCCAACTCTCTATCTTTCTACCTCTCTCTATCTCTTTCTGTCAGGTCTTATTCCTCCTCCACCACCTGTTCTACTACCACCACTTCTTGTCGTTCCTCCAACAACCCTACTAGCATCACCACTCCTTCCTCCACCTCCTCCTCCTCCTCCTCTCTCTACTCCTCCAGCCTACCTCCTAACAGCCACGCCACCTACCATCAGTACTGCTGTCCCGCGCGCCTCCGCCTGCCCAAGCCTCCCTGCGCCCTGCCCCCCGCCAAGCACCACGAGCAGGCAAGGTAAGGGCCAGAGTCCCCCTCCTCAACACCCAGCCTCCCCACCCACTCTTTCTCAACTCTGCCTCCACCCACCACATTGCCCCGGTAGCCTCTTTAGCCCCCGACCCCGAGAGCTCATTCAGCAGCAGCAGCGGTGAGGGCAGTGACCTGACGTGCACTCAAAGCCAATTTTTACAGTTGTTTCTGAACTTCTGTATCACCCCAGTCTGCACAGATGTTCCATCAAATCCATCATCCTTCCCCCTTATTTTGTGAGAGCGGAACAAGAATCATAAGAAGCGAGTCTTTTCATAATCAAATGACATTTTTGAGACAGATTTGCCAGTTACTCCCCAGTTTCCGTCTTTCAAATGTGCATTTGTAGCCTTTCTTATATTTATCTAATTGCAGCCTGCATTCTTTGGGGATTTAAAGTGTTTGAAATTTCATCTTTGGCATTGTGATGTGAAACAAATAATCCGTTACTAGACACAGTGAGCGGCAGATTGGTCGATAATAGAATAATCATTAGTTGCGGCTCTAACGGCTTTATTCGTAAGAGAAAAATGCTAGATGGGATGCAAAAATGACATAGTTGTATGAAAATCATTTGTTTTTAATTAAGCACATTTTGTAGCATGGTGTGATTTTCTACCTCTGTAAATTTTAGCGCACAGGAGGTGGGAATTTAGGAGGATTTTGATTGGCCCCCAGCCGACAGGACGACTGCAGAGGTCCAGGGTTCCCTCATCCAACGTTATTGTTGTCTTCATAGTGCTGCTGACTAAATGAAGCCACAGCATGACTGTAGGTCCGCCCACTGCCTAAAGAACCAGAATAAGTGGACCTAGAGTTGTTTTGTTTTTTCAAATCAAGTCTAAAGTTTGCCTGGATTCGCAGGCAGCTTGTTTAAATTCACTCGAAATGCATCGTGTCGTCACGCTAAGCCTCACCCGCTCCCTCGCCTCCCCTCGCAGTGCAATATTAACCTGCGCCTCCCCCGACTCACACACACATCACAGCACTGAAGGTGAAGCAGCCTCCCCAGTGGCTCCTGCCCTCTCATCCACCTTCTCCCCAGAACATCATCAGCCATCCCTCTCTTTCTCCTCGATCACCTTCATCAGCCCCCCACCTGCCTCCTCCTCCTCCTGCTCGTGCTCCACCTCCTCCATGCTGCTCTGAAGCTTTACATAAACAGGCCAGTTTAAGAGCTAATGACTCACCAGCAGCAGAAAGGCTCATCTGTTTTTTACATTTTCAGTAAAGTTGTGTTTTTTTTCTAAAAAAATAACAAAGTTTACACAGAATAACAAGTAAAATAAAAATAATGGCAATACAGGTGGTGAGTGTGTAGTAATACAAGAAAACCAAACAAACCAATTAAACTCTGAAATAATAAATATCTGATTTATAACATGAAAGATCTCAGAAAGCATTTATACTATTACATGTACAGTATATGCAGTACACACAACAGAAATTACTTTACTTTGAATATCAGGCAGTAAAAGTATCTCTAATCTAAAGTTCTAATCTTGTCATTTCACATATTTCGACCTTACTGTCGTGGATCTGTGTGACACAGACCTTAGTGTTGATCAAGGAGGATTCTGTCTCACATGTAGACATCGGCCTGAGGCTGCTGCTGTCAGGACAGAAGTGAGGTGTGACGTCGGCGCAAATACATTCACACAGTGCACACAAACGCCGCCAAGAGTACCAACAACCATCTCTGTGGTGCTTCCTGCAACAGAACGAGTCTCATGCAGATCAAGACTAAAAACTGAAATTTTTCTTGAAGCAGCAGCGTGCAAGTTTTTAAAAGCACCTCCAGCTGGAACGTTAAACTGATGTACGTGCTCAGTATCATTCATTAAGACCCATTAATGCTCTGAGTTTAGGTACTTTATCTATACTTATGTGCTGACATGTTTGTACTTTAGGACGGGTCCAGTATGTGGGATTATTACTCTGAAGTAAATAATCTAAATAGCTGTTTAATCACACACACACACACACACACACACAAATGTGTCACAATGCTAAAATATCATCATCATTATTAAAACACACAGGGCCGCACTCACCATTTCTACAGCAGCATTTTTAATTCCGTGTTCTCCCCTTGATTTAAAGAAATATTTCATAATAGGCCACACACACACACACACACACACACACACGTGTGTCCTGCCAAGCATGTTGTCAGCATCAGAGCTGACATGTTGCACTCCTCTGCACACGTGCTGTGAGCGCTGCAGTTAATCACATCCAAGGTTATTAGTACAAACTCACAATTTGTGCTTTGTTTGTTTCATGCCCCAAATATCAGCTAAAGCACCACATGCAGATTAATCCACTGCTGAAAATAGCAGCTTCAGTAATGTTTGCCAAAGATTTTTAAGTGCTAAAAGTAATAAATATTCAAATGTTCAAGTTTTGGCTTTAAATACAGACATTATATTGCACACTTTGCTCCACTGTCCTTTTTCGCTCTAATAGGACCTTCAGCTGAGACCATAGATTATAATCAGTGGGGTGTTTTTGTCATAGACGTCTGTCAGATTCCCACCTGCAACCATAATGCCCCTGCTGGCCATTACGGAGAATGCAAGTTGGACGTAAGCTTCTGTCTCTTTTATAGAGAGTTGATGGAAGAACATCATTGGTGAATCTGACAGTTAGTTTTTTAGAGCACACCTATGAGATCAGCCCTGTGATTTCATCTGTCAGTAGTTTTTGTTGTCGTAAGCACTCTGAGCTTTTAATCATCAAAGTGAGCGGAGGCTCATGCTCAGCTATTGGTAAACAAACCAGTAATCACATAACTGCAATCGTATGGTCTAATTACTACTCCCTAACCTGTGATTAAGAATGTCTCAGTTATCAGTACTTTGATTAGTGTGCAGGGTAATAATTTAATGTCCACTCTCGCAGAGTTTTAGCTCCCTGGACAGCTGAACACTGGAGCTAAGAGGAAATCAGATGGTTGATCTCCAGGTGGGAAACTTGGCGTTGTTTCCAAGATTTAATAACACACAACTGAATGTTCCCAGGAACTGAAATTTTATTATCTAAATAGGCAAGACGAGATCTTTAAATCCTGGGACGACGTTGCACTGCTTCAGACAGACGGGAAGTAGACGCACACGTCGGGTCGTCCACTGGGAAAAGCAGCAGAAACAGCTGGATGCAGATCCTGTCATTGTGATGTTTGAAAAGGAGGATGGTCTCTGAAACTCTTCTCACGGCCTCACGGCTTCTTCTCGCTGACTTAACAAAAATGGAAAATGCCAGGGAGTTCTACAACTTTTGAAAAAGACACAAGTCTTAGGAGGACCCGAGTAGAGCCAGACCCGACCCAAATAGACTCTGGGATAATTAGGTCAGAGTCAAGTCATGGCTGACCCAATTAACAGTCAGCTGTGGTGGAAAAGAATAGAAGAGAAAAGATATTACAGAGCATGTTCGCGGTCTTCTCTCCTATTGGATTAAAAAGAAACCACCTCGTCTGACTGAAGACTCTTATTTTGGAGGACTCTACCTCTGCTGTCAGGCTGTCGTGGTTAATCGTGTTTCTCTAAAAAATCCTTTTTTAATCGACGCAGACGGCATTTCATTTTTTAGTTTAGCGTCTCAGAGGTTTCGTTTATGTGGTAGAATTTCCACACATTGATTTAACGTGCGTGTTTCTGACGTAGACTATTACTGTTATCACGCAGACAGATGCACAATGTTTTAGCTGTTCAGTGAATTTATGTTAAATCAGGTCAAGGTGATGCTAGATGAGGGTTTTTTTGTTTGTCTGTTTTTTAGCCTAAATTCAAAAATCTGAAAAAAAATTTATTTAAATGTAATTAAATTTGATGTGGGTTTAAAAAAAGGTGGCGGAAAAGAAAAAATATACAGTATAAATAAATATAATAAAAATAATAAACATTTCTGCATTAGAAATGATTCAGCCAGTGTTACATTTTTTTCTTGACTTGTGTACTTAAATTATCCCCAAAGTTTCAAATTTGTGTTTAAATCATGTATACTTTAAAAACTTCAAAAAGCTCACGTCACGTCGCAGCATCATCGAGTGACATCATTTGTTTCATTTGCGTCCCGTGCGAGACGCTCACGGCACAAAGTATTTACGCACCTGCCGTAACCGATTTAAATGTAATAGTAAATTCCCGATTATCTTGTGAGCGGTGCTGAAACGTGGCCTGAAGGGTCCTCAGAGTCGGGTCTGAACAGGAAGGAGCGTCCTCGCATCAGTACATAAAACTCTTGTCTTTGTGGTTTTCCCGTCTGAGGTTTTATTGCCAGACTTCTGCGCAGTCTTCTTCTTCTTTGGTGGTTTAAGAGAATGAGAAATTAGCACCACCAGCTGTTTGTTCTGTTCAATCATGTAACAATATTCATAATCACAAAGAAATCTTACATTGTTACTTTGTTTTTTTTTGGTTTTTAATTTGATAAATATTTGTGCCACATTTGAATTAAACGTAGCCAGTATGGCACATCTTACAGTCTCACATTAAAACATTAAAGATGCAGAGTGACTCTGTGAAGGGGATGAGTGTGTGTGTGTGTGTGCGTGTGCGTGTTTGTGCGTGCGTGCGTGCGTGCGTGTGTGGTTTTTGGGAGCGTGCATTATCAGCAGGGAGGGAGGTTTTCACAGGATGTTATGCATAAACAGAGCGAGAGCTGAGGGATTCACCCCTTGACTGACGTCCTGCTATGACAGGGTGAAGTCATGTGACCTCCGCATTCTCCAGCAGCGTCACTGTAAACTGCATGTTAACACGACCACTCTGTGCGTGTTAGCAGTTAAGCTCCTCAGCACAGACCGTTCTACGGAGGCGTAGCCACACATAGATATACGGACACTTGGTTTCACACCCAGCGACATGCATTATGCATAAGCTGCGTTCTGCAGCTGGCATTTAAAGCTTCACAAGCAAACCTCAGAAAACACACGTATCGCTGGATGTGCCACTTCTACAGAAGTCAGGCAAATGAGGAAAAATGACACTTATGATTCAGAAGTCCTGCCTAAACTGCTCTCTCTGGGGACTGTTAGAGGACTTTTCTCCACATTTAAAGCCTGCAGGTAACAATGATTAAGGCTATGATGCATTTAATACCCTGTCTTGTGTCAGTTAACAACCCAGCTAACATGTGAAAATAGGAATCGTAATAGTAACAAGTCAACAGTGGTTTTGGGATGACCTTTGACCTCAGTCTCCTGTTTTTGTGCACACCTCTATAAAACCTCACCTGCACTTCAGCCTCTCCTAAACCAAACCCTGACTACAAAAAATAATCATATAAAATATCAGCTGTTCTCACACATTAAAAAAATTTCTTTGCCACTTTTTTTTTTTACCTGATTAAACTTTTAGTTTTTTCCACACAGATAGTAAGAAAAAAAAACAGGAACTTAGAAAAACTATTCATTTTTTCCCTCAGTTTTTAAGTCATAACGACAGAAGAAGCTGCACTTTGATGGAAGATTATTGGTGATCAGAATTTGTATTTGATTTGGTTTGGATCTTCTGCTGCTTCATTTCTTCAGTAAAGATGTCGGGAGGTGCTCAGAAAACATTTCTCAATCTCCTGAATGAGTTTTCTGAGTCAAACATCACATCATCCTTAACATCCTTAAATTAAACAAACACGTAAAACAGTCACTGTGCAGGATTAGCAACATAATGCCTGCAAACATAATGCAACGCTGTGCTCAGCAGAACATGTTGTACAGACACAGATTCCAGTAAAAAGGTTCATTGGACCAGCATGGCGTTCATTTCAAGTCAACCTTATAGATTAATGTCGACCATCCACAGTATCCTCAGTAAATAAGTAAATACTGGGTTTGTCTCTCAATCTAACAGACGTCCTGTCATCGCAACAAAATCATTTAGGTCAGAATGAATAATAGAAAAAAAGCAGCGCTCCTGTTTATCATAATTTCCTAACCTAACATAAATACTCTCACACTTGATTTAAACCATTTGCATAATTCACATTCACTTCTGTACACTGTGTGCATCAGCCTGCTGGGCCCCAACCTGCACAAATACAGGCACCAGAGAGATGCTTAATCGCAGCGTAGGTACAAACTATCCACACATTTATGAATTAAACAATAATTCTGATTTCTGCTGCACATTTTAAATGTTACTCTGAAACTTAAAAGATTTGTGTAGAAATGTGGACTCGCTCTTTCTTCCTGTTTCCACCTCTGGTGATCTCCACCATCCTCAGTCTGTGGCTTGATTATTTAAATGAGACAGAGGAACATAAAGTTGCTGAATGGGATCAAAGTGATGGATTTCTGCCCTGATTTAAGAATCACAGCCACGGTCATTATTGCACCAATTTGTACTTTCCACTAGCATTACATTTGCATTAATGTGTTTTATTTTGCACCGGACGCCATCTCAGAATTATCAAAAGGCTCGACTTCCTCATCACCTCAGCCCTCGGCTCACATCATCCATTCACCCCTACCTTCATCCCAGCCTCATTCCATCACCGTCCTCTCCCCCTAAGGAAAAACATGCAGACTCGGAAGTAAGTTTGGTCACTTCTGACTCTGTGTAAAGTTTATAATATTAGAGATTAATTGTGTCCCGAGGCAACGCTGCTTCACCTCTGTGAGAAAAAGTTCAACTCAGACGGTCAGTCCTTCAGTTAGCGATGTGTAAACACTGACATCTGGTGGCCATCTGCAGCACTGCACGTCCAAACTTCAGATCCCATCACAGACTCTGCTTTTATCCCCTCTTGTCTGATGATTCTCTTCTTTCTCCGTCCTTTTCTCTCCTCCTCTCTTCCCCATTCATATTTCCATTTTTTTCTCCTTCCTCTTCCTGTTCTACATTTTCTCTTTTTCTCGTTCCAACCCGTCCTCTGTTCCCTTTTCTCTTCTTGTCTCCTTCCACTCTCACTACTCTCTTGTCTTCTTATTTCTTCTCCTTTGTCCTCAATTATTCTCTCATCTTCTCCCCTCTAACCTCATCCTTTTCTCACCTTCTCCTTTCTATACCTCCTTCCTCTTCTCTTAAATCCTTTCTTCCCTTCTTCCTCCTCCCCATGCCTTTCTCTTTTCTTCTCCTTCTCCTTCATCCCTTACTCTTTCCTCTATCCTTTATTCTTCCCTTTTGCTTTTCCCTGCTCCATCCTTTTCCTCCTCTTCCACCTCCTTTCCTTCTTTCTCTTCCTCCTCTCTGTTTTTGTTTCTCTTGTCTGTTTGTCTGTCTCTCAGAGAGGAGGAAGATGATGACATCGCCCATCAGTTCTGTTGCCCCGCCTCCGAGTGCAGTAGCCCCTCATCTAGGTAACCAGGGGCGACCATGAGAAATCTCCGCCCCACACAACTGTCCCAGGGTAAACTGAGGGGTAATTATGAGCCCCTGTCCTCCGTCCACCATGGCTGTCTCTCTCTTTCTCTCTCTCTCTCTTTCCCTCTTTTGTCATTTGACCACCAAACAGCAAGAAAACTGTGGAGTAAAAAAAGAGACGTGTGAAATCAGAAGATAAGGAGTAAATCCGGGGATCCTTTATTTAAAACTTCCTCGTTAAAAGCCTGTTTGTGGAGAAAACTGGAGCTTTACAAGAAAACGATGAAGCTGTCTTTGCAACTCTGCTGCTGATCCGATTGGTTTCGCTTTTCTTTTAAATCTGGTGACACGTTTTCTTACACACCGTGAGTCAGACAGTAAAAGTTGCTCTGCAGCTTTAAAACCACAAGGACTGATCATCACCTCTGCGGTCTGACCTCCCTGGAGATGCTCACACCTGCTTCAGCTGGTTCACCGGGTGACTCGGCTGAACGCCGGCGATGAGTCTACAGTTTTGTGCATAATTTTAAACTCGTCAGGCGCTTTTTAACATCCGTCTGAAAGGAAACTCTTCCCCTCGTCTCCTAGTTCCGGTCAGAACCGGGACTTTGACGATTTATCCTTCCTGTCCGAGCATGAAGCCATGACCCCGCTGTTTCCTGGCAACGCTGCGTTGAGAGCCTGCTGTATACAGAGTTCGGCGAGGGTTGGACAGTGCTCGATGCAACAGCAAGCTGCGGGGCTATCCGTGTCCCAACTCTGTGTACGCAGGGCTCTGGTTGTTGCACGCTGTCACCACACCAAACTCTTTGGAACGAAGGACCGAAGACTCGTCACGTCTTGGTGGGACCAATAGTTTGTTAGCGAGTTCGTGAACAGTACGAGTCACTCTGGCAGGTAACCACACATCATTCGGAGCTCCTCTTCAGTAAACGCGGCCTGCTCGACTGGTTGCACAGTGGCCGGCCACCGGAGTCACAAGTTTGCTCTTTGTTTTGTTGTCATTAGCATCCCTACATACTGCAACCTGGGTTCTCCTTATAACTGCTTCTTTTCTTATGTTAACATCCTGCTGACACACACTTTTAACAGCGGAGCGAGTGTGAGCAGCACGAATAAAACCGTACCGACGTACATCAGGGAAAGTTTGTACTCTTGTTTTGGAGTCTGACAGCTGAAGGAGACCAAACTGAGACTTGGCACTTTGATGTATAAGGTCATGTGAAGAGAAATGTATGAAAACGGCCATATTAGAAGAGTAATTTTTGGCCCTTTCTACCACTTCAGAAGTGAAGCAGCAATCATGACTGAAAACTCTTCAAGTGCTTCCCCCCTCCCCGCGTTCCAGTTTTAGGGAGAACCCTGGTGCCTGATGTGTACAGTGCACTTGGACACACACACACACACACACACACACACACAGATGTGCACACAGCAGCTGCAAGAGTCCTCAGAGATCATAAATGATATCAGTGATATCTGGAGTATGTTTACATGCACATCGTTCCTCTGATCACAGGCAGTGATCGGCTTTAAGGCAATATTTTCATGATGTCACGCAGCTACTTAATATGCCGTTACCACAATCTACTGTATATGCTTGATGAAAAGGTTCTTTATTCACGAATATGACGCCTGCTTCTGATCTGATCGTACACACAGACCAAGCTCTGCTAAGCTGTTTAGCTTAGCATGACGCCATAAGAGCCATCTCTACAGTATAAGTGGCTCATGTGATTAGGTAGAGGATCAACAGGGGCTTCATGTCCCTCTTGGGGGGACACTCCCACAGGTTTTAAATCTGGGACTCTCCACCATTTGACCCTAGAACTGAAGAAGCTTCTCGGATGAGAGGTGAAACGTCTTCAAGCAACGTCTTGATGCATTCTCAATCATCCAGGAAAGTAAATCTCCAAAAGTTGATTCTGTTCATCTGGACGTAGCGTTTTGTGAGAGAAACGTTTCGTCACTCATCCAAGTGACTTCTTCAGTATCAGCTGACTGCAGGTTTCCCCAATCTTATAAACAGTACATTTGCATATTGGCTGAAACCAGCCCACTGAAGGAACAATGGGCTGGGAGGTCAGTTCCTTAATCTTAATTATGCAAATTCTCATGACCATTGATCAACAACCACTGACCAAAACCCACTGATCAAAGCCCACTGATCAATGGCCATGAGCACCATTCACAGAGAGTTGGGGAATGGCTGCAATCACAGCATTGTAAGATGGTGAAAGATGTACCCTTAGGCCCCCTCCTCGATTCAGAGATGGTCTTTCCCTTTTCACGTAAATGGCCTCCTTGACTCCGCGCTCAAACCAGCGTTCCTCCCTGTCCAGGATGTGTACA
>VUQG01041066.1:0-14163 GCA_015106755.1 Etia nguti | reverse complement strand
CGTGACCATAGGTGAGGGTAGGGACGTAGATCGACCGGTAAATCGAGAGTTTCGCTTTTACACTCAGCTCTCTCTTCACAACAACAGACCGGTACAGCGTCCGTATCACTGCAGCCGCAGCACCAATCCGTCTGTCGATCACCCGCTCCCTTCTCCCATCACTGAGCTGATCAAAGAGCTGATCCAGTGTTCCACGACCAGGACGAAAACCGCATTGTTCCTCCTGTATCCGAGGTTCAGCTAGCGGAAAAAACTCTCCTTTCCAGCACCCTTGCATAGACCTTACAGGGAGGCTGAAGAGTGTGATTCCCTTATAGTTGGAACACACCCTCCGGTCCCTTTTGTTAAAGATGGGAACCACCACCCCGGTCTGCCAATCCAGGGGTACTGCCCCTGATCTCCACGCAACATTGTAGAGGCGTGTCAACCAAGACAGACCTACAACATCCAGAGCCTTCAGGAACTCGGGGCGGACCTCATCCACCCCAGGAGCTCTGCCACCAAGGAGTTGTTTAACTGCCTCAGTGACCTCGCCCCCGGAAATTGGCGGGTCATCCCCTTCGTCCCCAGACTCTGCTTGCTCCACGGAAGACGTGCCAGTGGGATTAAGGAGGTCCTTGAAGTATTCCTTCCACCACCCGACAATTTTCTCAGTTGAAGTCAGCAGTGCTCCACCTGCACTATACACAGTGCAGGTAGCACACCGCTTTCCCCTCCTGAGTCACCTGACGGTTTGCCAGAATCTCTTCAAGGCAGTCCGAAAGTCTATTTCCATGGCCTCTCCGAACTCCTCCCACACCCAAGTTTTTGCTTCAGCCACTGCCCGCGCCATGTTCCGCTTGGCCTGTCGGTACCTATCAGCTGCCTCTGAAGTCCCACAGGCTAACCAAGCCCGATAGGACTTTCGCGGACCGGGGCCTCTGCTAGGTGTTCCCAGCACACCCTCACTATACGTCCGGCGTCCTCCCCGTCACCTGATCCAACTCACCACCAAATGGTGATCAGTTGACAGCTCAGCCCCTCTCTTTACTTGAGTGTCCAGAACATGTGACCTTAGGTCTGTCGATATGATTACAAAATCGATCATCGACCTGCGGCCTAGAGCGTCCTGGTGCCGAGTGCACTTATGGACACTCTTATGTTCAAACATGGTGTTCATTATGGCCAAACTGTGGTTTGCACAGAAGTCCAATAACAAAGCACCGCTCGGGTTCAGATCCGGGAGGCCGTTCCTCCCAATCACGGCCCCAGCGAGACCTGGAGAAAGCAATACAAATAAAAAAGGGATGCTCTTTTGGCATATCTCTAGATACTCCAGGGGTACATAACTATGTTAAAAAAGTATGAAAAGGGGATTTTGCCCACTAACAGTTCCAATATTGGCATGTCATCACAGGAGGTAGAATTTATGTTATTGACAATGGTAACAACTGTGACAAAAATCATCACGACAAACACTGTACAAGATCTCCCAAATAAGATTTTCAATTAGTTATCAACTTTAAAAGTTGTAGAGCATTGGTCTCAAACTTCAGTGAGCTGTGGGCACTGTCATCTCATGTGAGGGCCACTTTAATGTTCAAGTAGTAAAAAAAAAAAAACAAGCAAACAAACAGGAAAAGCGCTATATAAATAAATTGATTTGATTTGATTTGATTTGATTTGATTTGAAAACACCCAAAAATATTTCCGAAAATGTAGTGTTGTGTTTGCTTTTCTAAATTTCAAATATTGTATAACAAAACTGCAAACCTGAACACATTTTTTTCTCACTCTTAACTAACTGAAGCCTTTCATTGAAATACCAGATTAAAATATTAGTACCCTCTTTCTGGCCGGACACGTGGCAGCACTATACTTACTTAGCACCTAGTTCCTCCTATGCTGAGCGGTGCATCGGGCAGCTAACAATCTCCATCGACGTCGGTCAGCAGCGACTGCTTTGTCCCAAGCGATGCTGATGTTTTTCAGATCATCCATATGTTCGACGCCATGTGATCTTTAGTCGTGCGCAGGAACCATGTAATGGCGATCTTGGCCGGGCGATAAGGAGGTAGACGTAGAATATGGCCCGCAAAGCGGAAGCGTTTCGGCAATGACATCGGCTAAAGGGCGGGTGCCTGCTCTTCGTAAGACCTCTTCGTTTGTTATCCAGTCCTGGTAGGAAATTCTCAGGATTCGCCGCAGGCCACTGAAGGACGTTCAGGCGTCGAGTGGTCGCATTTGTTGAGCGCCAGGTTTCGCTAGCGTACAGTGCAGTCGGAATGACGATAGAGTTCAGTAGTCTGATCTTGATCCTAACATTCAGGGACGTCGAGTTCCAAATAGGTTGGAGATGTCGGAGGACACCGGCCGCTTTCCCTACTCTGATGTCGACATCCCGATCAGAGATCCCGTCATTCGAGATGATGCTGCCCAGATACGTGAAATTCTCCACCTCTTCAGCAAGTTTTTTGTTTGCTCATGATGGGAACACGGGCACGTGCGTAGCCAACTCGGAGTACCTTGGTCTTCTTGGTGCTGATTCTTAATCCGAATTTCGTCGCCTCCCTCTGCAGAGCTGAGGTCGACTCTTGGAGGTCTTCCTGAGTTGAGCCCAGCAGGGCGATGTCGCCCGCGAAGGTCGGTGAGATTACGCGCTTTGTGCCAGGGGACACGGATGCCAGCATGGTCAACTTATTGTCCCGTGAGTTAACTGTAGTTGTTGTTTTTTCTCTGGCAGGTGTTGACATGATTACAGCCTCCGACATTCGCCTGTGCACCCAGGACGCCTGGTTCCAAGTTAAGGTATATTTATCTGGTTTTATCATTGTGGTGAGGAAAATTGGGAAAGCATGGAATACATACCTAATTAAATTTAAACCAACTTATGAAGATTTGTTTTAAACAATTTCACTGATGAATGCAATTGTTTGGTTACTGCCTTTGATCTCTATATAAACATTTGAATGAAAACTGCATTACTTCTTTTTATCATTCATAAAATTCACATAGTTTACAATACGGGGAATGGGGGATTTTTCTTTACAAGCACAAATGTAGCGTTCATGTAGCATGAGAACCAATACTTACAGTGCCATTTAATACCATTTAATCCTGAAAAAATGATGTGCTTGTTTCTCTTTGGTGCCAAAATCCTTGCAGAACTGAAGGGGATACAGTAGCTACAAGTGTTCTAAACTACAAATGGCACAGCAAAAACTGCATGTGGAAGATGACATCTAGTGCAGCTGAGACCAGGGGTGATAATTGATTTTCCGAGGGCAATATGCAAACAATGGTATCTCTTTTTTTGGAAGAAATACTTCCAATTCAGTGATGCATCTGCATAAAGATTTGTACAAAGAATTCAAGCTGAATCAAAGTAACAACAAAGTATTATCCACATTATCCTGAACACCTGAGCACCTAGTTGGGACTGGGCACCTCTCTCTGCAACTGGATACTAGATTCCCTGTCAGAGAGGCCTCAGTCCGTCCAAATTGGCGACATCATCTCCAGCACCATCAGGCTGAGCACAGGAGCTCCTCAGGGCTGTGTTCTCAGCCCACTGTTGTTCACTCTCCTGACACACGACTGCACCGCTCTACACAGCTCTAACCACATCGTAACACGTTACTCTTGTTTCTTTTAATTAATGAGGCACGCATTTCATATCCTACAGCAAGGTTTTGAGCAGAGATTACACACTAGATTTTTGCTAAATGTAGCAATGCTGATTCCCTCTGCTTTGGCTCCACAGGAGGTTGATATTGGACTTGCAGCAGATGTTGGAACACTCCAGAGACTCCCGAAGGTCATTGGCAGCCAAAGGTAAACCAGCAGCAGGATTTACATTTGGGTTAAGATTACAAGCAATTTTACGGTGTGACACTGTTAAGTGGGTTAAAAAAAATCAATTTCAATTTTCAACAGTCTCGTTAATGAATTGGCTCTGACAGCGAGAAAGATGTATGCTGATGAAGCTAAGAGCAGTGGACTGGTCAGGTAAACATGTTCCCTCATCACTCTTTTTTTCAAAATTAAAAGCACTTCTTTGTTTTAAAAGTTTAAAACCCTGCTTCTCCAGCCGAGTGTTTGCAGATAAGGAGGTGATGATGGCTGGAGCTCTGGAGATTGCTGGAGAGATTGCTGGTCGCAGCCCAGTTGCTGTGCAGGGCACCAAAATAAACCTCATCTATTCCAGAAACCACAGCGTAGCAGATGGATTAGATTACATTGTAAGGAGAATTATAATATGACAAAGTTTTCTGTGCATATTTTCGTTAGCTTCACGATGAAGAATATCCCATTCTGCTCATCTGGACGTACCGTTTTCAGCGGGAGAAATGTTTCGTCACTCATCCAAGTGACTTCTTTAGTCTCAGCTGACTGCAGGTTTCTCCAACCTTATAAACAGTACATTTGCACAATGACTGAAACTAGCACTACTGAATGAACAATGAGCTGTGAGGTCAGTGATCAGTGACCATTGATCAAAGACCACTGATCAATGGCCATGAGTACCATTCACAGAGAGTTGCGGAATGGCTGCAATCACAACATTGTAAGATGGTTAAAGATGTACCCTTAGGCCCCCTCCTCGATTCAGAGATGGTCTTTCCCTTTTCATGTAAATGGCCTCCTTGACTCCACGCTCAAACCAGCGTTCCTCCCTGTGCAGGATGTGTACATCCTCATCATTGAAAGAGTGTCCACTGGCCTGTAGGTGTAGACAGGTTGTCCTGGCCTGACGAGTTAGCTCTTCTGTGTTGTGCCATCTGCTTCACCAAAAGTTGTTTGGTTTCCCCGATGTACATGAGTGACGAAACGTTTCTCCCACTGAAATGCTACGTCCAGATGAACAGAATCGACTTCTTGGGATTGCCTTACCTGGATGATTGCGCATGCATCAGCGTGGCAGATGGATTGGATTACATTGTAAGGAAGAATATAATATGACAAAGATTTCTGTGCATATTTGTGTTAGTTTCACGATGAAGAACCTGATTACTGAGAGAATTCAGGTCACACTTCAGGTTCGTCCTCTAAGTTCTCCAGAAGGAATCTGGTATCCCTCTACCCATTTCAGTTACCTGGTGTCTTTTATATGACACTTGATAGCATAAAGGGGATGTGACATGCTCAATTGCATATGACCACACTGAAGTTCCCTTTTTAAAGCACTCAAGTTCATCATTTATCCTTCTCCAGGCCACGTGGAACATGAGCATGCTTCAGACTGAAGATTTGATGAAATCAGCTCAGGCAGCCTTCGAGAAGAAGAGTCCCAAAACTATGACTTACTCCAAACTCTGAGCACCACCGAGACAAAGCTCAGATACAGAAAGTGCCTCTTTCCTCCTCTACTATGGCCTTTCTTACGCCATGTTTTTTTTTAAATGAAAACTAAATTTACTAGCTTGAGATCTGTATTGCATTAGTTGAGACAGTATTTTAATGAAATTATGTGTTTAATAATTCATTCAGTTTCATATTTGTCCTGCTCTAATATCAGATTTGGATAAGATTTAACTGAGTCGAATCTTAACTCACCTTAGATGTTTAATCCGTGAGCTGAAAAACATTTTGTTCATTTGTAAATGACCTCCTGAATATTTCTTCATTAAAGAGAATCGTATCAAAGTGATTTCAAATATTCAGTCTTGTTATTTGCCAAAATATTTATAGTTTGCGTCATTTTACCTGATAACACAGTAAATGCTCCGATTCAGTTTGAATGCAAATAACTTAAAATGCTTTATTGATAAAACTATAAATTAACATTTTCAAAGTAAAGTATGACACAATCAAAGTCGATCACTGTTGGGTCTGCTTGGCACGAAGCTTCTGTAAGGTTTTCTGTGAAGAGATGGCAGAAAAACATTCTTTTAGCTTAAATTCAGGAAGTTCCTGCAGCTCAAAGAAGCCTATGTATGATTAAAGCGCTTCACCTTGTGGAACTCCTTAGCTTTCAGCCTGTTTTTTGCATAATCTTCCTGTCGACTCTTTAAGGCTTTCCGGTGCTTCACCTCCTCCAGCTGCTCATACAGCCTGCAGAAACAAATTATTTTGATTTGGTAAATACACTTTCATTTAAACTACCTGAATAACTCCAAATATTATTTTCAGACTACCTTTGAGTTCTCTGGTGCATCTTGGAAAGATTACATCTCCTTTGCTCCAGCGTGCAGATCTTCATGTCATCCAGCTTCTTGTGTTCAGAATCAGTCACTGAGGGAAAACAGGAAAATGTCATCGTTACACACCATCACAACGAAATCAGATTTGATACAAGCAGTGAAGTGAGTAAAAAATAAATAAAAAAAACATGAAGGGCGCATTGGCCAATTCTAGCTAGTGACTGTTTCCATCAGTTACCATCATCCCAGTCATTTAGTCAGCAAACTTCTCCACTTTGGCTTTCTCCCAACCATCTGCGCCGGATAAAGGACTTTTTAAACAAACCGCACTCAGACCGTTAAAAATTGGCGCCCACACATTCTCATCCATTGCACTGAACACTGGAGCTCCTCGGTTATTTGCCGAGTCCCTTCTTTACCTACTGTACACCTCTGATTGCACACCTGTTCATTTATCCAACATCATTATGTTGATGATACAGATGTTGCTGGGCTAATCTGAAGCGAAGATGAGTCAGCATACGGAGACTGTCATAAGGACAGATACCCTCACTCTCTGTAATATAATTATCTCCCAGGCAGTGGCATCTGGTAGATTTGAGGCAACCACTGTAATAAAATAATTTTCCTAATATGGGATGAAGTATTTCTCATTTTTATTCTGGTGGTACCTGGTGGACGAAGCTCGGGGGGTTTCTGCTGCTTGATGAAACCAGATTTCTCCATTTGTTGTGGGGTCTGTCCTCTCTTTGACTTTGTACTGGCCTTGTGTAGAGGTTCTGGTTTAGTTTTTGTGTTACAGGTGACTGGCTGACATTTGTCAGCTTTAGCTTGCTCATTGCCCTCTGGTAACACTTGGAGCTCACATTGAGTTTTAGCAAGAGCAGCTTTGGCCTTGATTTCCTTCACCCTGTGGTTGGATCTCTGGAGTAGAGCTGCAAGTTTCTGCTGGTTGACCTCTGGCTGGTCTCTACACAGACCACACTGAAACTCTAGGACTGTCACTGGAAAGAGGGAAGGAAGCAACAGTCAGGTTTAAAAAAATTATGTAACATGAGGAGAGAAAATATGAGTACTTTGAATTGCTTTGTAGTACAGGTGTCAAAGTACTATATTGCTTTTTGATGATCAACAAAAACTGTAGACCATCTTAGAGCCCCTTACTACCAGCACAACTAGGTCTGAGAGATCCTCCAGGAAGAATCACCCTGTGACATGTTTGATCAGTCTGTGATCTCTAATATCAACCATAACCTGATCTGGAGCACTTATCCTGCAGCATAAGTTACTATGGCGATGTACCCTAGTAAGACATGAACGACCTTACATTTAAAACTCAGAGTTTAACCTGAAGATACCTTCCTGAGCCCCGAGTCCTGCTTCGTTGTTCAGGCCTATGGTTTTCCCACAATTCACCAGTTTGACTCTATTTCAGGTAGATGTATTCCACTTGATTTACCTGGATGTGTTTGGCTGTCGTACTCTGGAGTCTCCTCAGGTATCAACATAGATTCTGCTCCCTACAGGCAAATGTTTATGTTTAGAGATGAGAAAGTAACTTGAATGAAAACTCAGTCACGTCACTTCTGAACAGTCACCTCCATCTCTTGGCCTTTCTGCCCTTCCTCACTCCTTCCATCTGGATTCTTGATTACCCAAGCTCCCTCTTCCTCTTCGCTGATGGTCTCCTGGTCCTGCAGTGTAGTGTCCGTCAGGCTCACCAGTGTGATCTCAGACTGCTCCAGGATCCCCTTCTCTTTGGCTGCTTCCTAATAAACAACAAAGCAACACCAGAATTATAAAAATATGTAAAGCTAACTAAAAACACCAGAAATAATAGTTTATAGTACCCTATTGGTCAGTTTTGAAAAAGCACAATTATTTTAGTAAAAGTTGACCAAAGTTAACATTTCACAGATTCATACCAGTATCTTATCAGAGACAGGAGAAGCATTCCTCAGTTTGGGACCGTGACCAGACTTGATCTCTTTGGCACTGATTGAATCCAAGCCTCCAAGCCTTTCCTCTGCCCGTGACACAGCCAAAGCAGGTGTATCATCACACATGGATAAATTTGACAGAATCTCAGCTGTTTGCTCAACATCTGCCCTCACGGTAGGAGATACTATGAGAACAGATTCCTGGGGATGGCACTGGGTGGTAATGAGCTGGGAGAAGGATTCGTGTAAGGTGGAGGAAGATGCGGGGCAGCGGTTTGGCTCCTCTGTCCGAAGGCGCTCGGGCGATAGCTCGGACTCTACAGAAGAAAGATCAGAGTGCGAATCGACCTCTACAGGTGTGGTAACACTGTGTTCACTGCTGGCTGGATGCCCGTCAGGAGAATTGTGCACGCTGTGCTCAGGCTGGTGAAAGGTGATGGAGAGGTCTGCTGTTTCGTTTTGGGTGACCTCTGCCAAAAGCGGGTGGAATGAATCTGAACCTGCAAACTCTAAAAATGGTGAAAAACAATCTTTCATTAGGAATAGCACCTTATCTTATGGGGTCTAACTCCTCACATACTAACACCTGTTCATGACCTCCTTGGAGTGATGATTTATCTCGCCGGGCACCCTTAAGTAAACCCAGACAAGGCCTTTTTCCTTAAACCTGACTTTGGCTAGGTTTAGGAAAAAGCACAAGCTTAAGAAGGCAGCTGCCCCCCCACCCCCCACCTCCCTGCTTATGTGCTTTTAACATAAACTTCAACTTTCTAATAACAAGAGTTAATAAATAGATTATCTGGATTGCTATTGGACATTGTTACCACGGATGACAGACCCCAGTAAAGTCTTACGTGAATATTTTGTACCACACCTTCAGCTCTGCCGGAGTCCATGTCTGTTGAACTGATTTGATTCTGCTGTGTCGGATCCTGTGGATGTGTGCTCATAGCTGGAAAAGAGGCACTGTGTGATGAGGCCTCAGGAGGCAGCGCTGGAAATGAAGGGACGCGGATGTCAGCTGAGACACCAAGAGTCACACGACTTCTTTTACCTGCAAACAAATGAATGACACGTCAAACGTCATGGTGGGTATGCTTGTGAAGACAGCTGGTTTGTATGAGACTGTTGATAGAAGAAGAATGTAGCCACCATAATTTAATGGTCCTATTTATGAAGCCTCAAGTTGGGTGTTTTTCTACAGATCACCATCTCTGTGTTCTGAAACTGGGTATGACAGGTGAGGGGTGGCGCTTACAGAAACCAAGATATGGCAGTGATCATCCCAAAGCATACTCTGCATTACTGTTCCTTCTGACTTTAATGGGGACCATTATTTACAAAATGCTCATGTTGTATTCGACAGGAGTGGAAACTAGCGAGTGAGACAAAAACTCTGTAAACTTTCTAAAACCGTTTCAGAATTGGAAGAATTCAAGCTAAAGTTGTTGGTGTAATACTATCAGCAAACTAATTTTTGGTCATTTTCCTTATTAAAAATCACATTTCTAAGATTTTTTTAAACTTAGGTTCATGCCATAATTTTCAGGTTCTAAAAATAAATCATTGTAACCTGATGCCAGTTATTAATTTCACTACTTCTCGTTCAGTTGGCTGATAGGGACAATAACTGTAGTCACACAAGGGGAAAACTTTCATATATGTTTTGCAAAAAAATCAGACCTAGAAGCTATGTCCATCTTTTATATATAGCCTATTATACGAGCTCTACATATGCTGCTATAAAATTACTGATACATTATTTTTACTGCATTGTAGCTAAGAATGTGATATCAGGTTTCACTCACTTTCCCTAATATTCAGTCATTAATTGTTAAATTGAGTCAAATAATCATTTTACCTGAGCTTCCACTGTGCTGTTCTGCAGACTCATCCAGCTCTCCTACCAGGGGCCTCATCTGGCTGTCATCGGGAGCTTCATCTAACCACGAGGTCGACTGCTGCGTCGCCATCTGACCCATCATATGACCTGCATAAAAGTCTCGCCCGCCGCTCAGCCAGTGAGAGCTGGACTGATGTGAGAGCCGACCAATCATCCGACTCAGTGTGGAATCCCATCCACCTTGACCCCAACTTGGGGAGAACAGCTGCCCCGGAGACTGACCAAGCATTGATGAGTGTGCTGACGGATGACCAACCAACTGCTCCAGGGCCGAATCCCTCTGGTCAGTGACGAGGCAGGATGACTGGTCTGCCAGCTGGCCAATCAGAGGCCGGAAAGAGTCCTGCTCGTGGTCCTCAATCAGTAATGAGACCCCACCAGAGAACTTGCTGAACTCGTTCACTTTGGGATTGGTTTCATTGTGCACTTCCTGCAACGATAACAGGAGGAAAAAAAAAGAAAAAAAAAAAAAGAAAGGCTTCAGTCAAATTCTTCTAATTCTATTTTCAACAAAATTAAAAAATTTTGATTTTTTTTTTAGCAATTTAGAGACTGGCTAGAACAGAATAGAATAGAATATCCCTTTATTGTCATTGTAGATATACAACCACAATTCCAGTGAAGTTGGAACATTGTGTAAAACTAAGAAAAACAGAACAAAATGGTTTGCAAATCCTTTTAAACCTATATTCAACTGAATACACTACGAAGACAAGATATCTAATGTTCAAACTGATAAACTTTATTGCTGTTTTGCAAATCTTCACTCATTTTGAATTTGATGCCTGCAACACGTTCCAAGTAGCTAGAACAGGGGCAGCAAAAGACTGGGAAATTTGAGGAATGTTCAAAAACACCTGTTTTGAACATTCCACAGGTGAACAGGTTAATTGGAAACAGGTGTTTGTCATGATTGGGTATAAAAGGAGCATACCCAAAAGGCTCAGTCATTCACAAGCAAGGATGGAGCGAGGTTCACCACTTTGTGAACTATTTGCATGGGCAAATAGTCCAGCAGTTTAAGAACAATGTTTCTCAATGTACAATTGCAAGGAATATAGGGTTTTCATTATCTACTGTCCATAATATCATCAAAAGATTCAGAGAATCTGGAGAAATCTCTGCACATAAGCGGCAAGGCCAAATACCAACACTGAATGCCCGTGACCTTCGATCCCTCGGGAGGCACTGCATTAAAAACCAACATCATTCTGTAAAGGATATTACCACGTGGGCTCAGCAATACTTCAGAAAACCATTGTCAGTTAACATAGTTTGTCGCTACATCTACAAGTGCAAGTTAAAACTCTACCATGCAAAGCGAAAGCCATATATGAACAACACCCAGAAACGCCGCCGGCTTTTCTGGGCTCAAGCTCATCTGAGATGGACTGATGCAAAGTGGAAAAGTGTGCTGTGGTCTGACGAGTCCACATTTCAAATTGTTTTTGGAAATCATGGACGTCATGTCCTCCGGGCATGGAAAAGGGCCATCTGGATTGTTATCAGTGCAAAGTTCAAAAGCCAGCATCTGTGATGGTACGGCGGTGTGTTAGTGCCCATGGCATGGGTAACTTGCACTTCTCTGAAGGCACCATTAATGCTGAAACGTACATTCAGGTTTTGGAGTAACATATGCTGCCATCCAAGCGACATCTTTTTCAGGGACGTCCCTGCTTATTATTAAAAGCCAAATTCTACGTGTGTTACACCAATGTGGCTTTGTAGTAAAAGAGCGCAGGTACTAGAGTGGCCTGACTGCAGTCCAGACCTGTCTCCCACTGAAAATGTGTGGCACATTATGAAGCGGAAAATATGACAATGGAGACTCCAGACTGTTGAGCAATTGAAGTTGTACACTAAGCAAGAATAGGAAGGAATTCTACCTACACAGCTTCAATAATTAGTGCCATCGGGTTCCGAAACGCTTATTGAGTGTTGTTCAAAGGAAAGGCGATATAACACGGTGTAAAACATACACCCGCCCCTGCTGTTTTGGAACGTGTTGTAGGCATCAAATTCAAAATGAGTGAAGATTTGCAAAACAAAAATAAAGTTTATCAGTTTGAACATTAGATATCTTGTCTTTATAGTGTATTTAATTGAATATAGATTGAAAAGGATTTGCAAATCATTGTATTCTGTTTTTATTTACGTTTTACACAACATCCCAACTTCACTGGAATTGGGGTTGTACAACAAAAATTCCACGAGTAGGAATATAATAATAATATACAAAACAAGAGAAAAGCGCACAAAACGTTAAAAGACTTGGGATATTTGTGGCATTCCAGCTTCTAAAACGGGGACTAATTTAACACAAAAATCCTCTTATCCACAGTTTGATATAGTCTGGTGCTACATTTGATGTAAAGACTTCATAGTTAAGATTATAAGACATTTCCTCTCCCTACCACAAAGTTTAAACCAAACATTGAGAATAATAATGCAAAAGTATCTGTTCAACATACAGATAACGGCAAAACAGCATGTGATTATATCAACATTTTGTTCTTGCACACTACACATAAGTCTCACACCTCCTATTTTACAGACCTAAACAAAACAACTAAATGTCACTGTGGGACATTTCGTAGCAAAAATAACAATGTTAACATGTACCAATTACAACCTGTCATAAAAAATAAGTGTAAAAGTTGATTGTCTAAATTGCGTCTCTGACTGGGATTTCTTTTGCTGTAATTTTCACAGAGGCATCATTTTGAGATCTGAATCAAGTTATTTTAAAGTGATGGCAGAGCCACACAGAATTTGCAAAGAGCTATACTACTACTACTACTACGTATTTTGTGAATTAATCTTTTTGTAAATTGAAATTTACTGAAAAGTAAATCTATTTCATACCTTAGTACATATATATGAATCCTGACTAGCAGTCAGATACTCAACAAAAGACCAAACCCTTAAAGAATCACGTACTTTAACAGGAAACCCCACCAAATAACACTGAAGCTCCAAAATACAAAGTTAGTGGTTAATGTTACTGTGGCTATGTCTGCCTTTTGTCCCGTCTGTTTGCTACCAGAGGAGTCTCCCCCTACTGGCCATTACACAAAGACGTTTAGCAGGTTTTGAGGTACTTCATGTTTCAGGTCCAGAATCTATGTTTAGCTTTTATATACAGCTTAATACACATAATTTGTGTTTGGGTTATAACACATACATGCCCACAGACTCACTGAGCTCAGTTCAAGTGTAGAAACCATCATGAAGTGTATTTTAATTTAATACACTTCAGGTTTGTTATGTTTACATCATTGCTCAGTGGAAGGAAGGAAAGAAGAAAGACACAAACACAAACCATTCACTCATCACAGGCAGACAAACACCCACACACACAGACACACGCACACACATACGCAAAGCTTCTCAAACATAATCACAGGCTGAGGCAGATGCTGCCCAAGCACTCAGATTTGGCTATTTTTCATCATTGATCCACATCATCATGTGAACCTCAGATGGTATTAAAATATACATAACAGTATTGATATGCACTGACATTCACTTACTTTTCTGTTTCCAAATTTAACTTTATCACTTGTGTATGTAGTTACAAATCTGGTTCTTAAAGCTGCCAAGTTACATGATGTCATTCACTGCATATTAAAACTGTTCCTTCCCTTGTAGATTTCTAAGCCACTGTGGGGTTACCAGAAGTTTTCCAGGGGAAGGAAAGAGCAGTGATAATGTGTGAAAATCATCACTGGACTGGTTAACTCTGTGGGGGATCTGTAGCTCGTTACTGCAGGACCAGACAAATCCACTAAGGCTACGTCCACACTAACCCGGATAGATTTGAAAACGGCGTTTTCGTCTGAAAACGCTCCGCGTCCACACTAGCGTTTTCAGTCGTTTTCACAGAGTTGTGCATCCACATTGAAACGTCCGAAAACGCTTATGTTCCAGTCCTGCGCATGCGCAAAAGCGAGTGAGAATTAAAGAATTTGAAGAAAAGCTATCTGGAGCATGTACAAACTGATATTAATCTTTTTTAGGGCTGTCAAAATCGAGAGCATTCCAAACAACTGCTGTATAATGCACTCCGCTCTCTTTGTTTAATTGGCCACATGACTGCATCACATGACTAAAATGCATCATCGTTTTAGAAAGTCTGCGTTCTCGAGTGTCCACACTGCGATGGGACAGCTCCGTTTTCAAATGTATGTGTTTTCGA